>JABCMJ010034217.1:0-10042 GCA_014822125.1 Arbutus unedo | reverse complement strand
CGCCAGTTTGAGGGAGGGTGTTAGTTAATTAGGTTATATGTATAGGTTAGTTAATTAGGTTACATGTATAGGTTAATACTAATGGGCCTCGGTGACTAGAGACCAATAGGTTAACCCTAACCCTAACCTCATTCATTTTATTATAAATAAATGTCCCGCCCCTCTCTAAAGAGTGTGGGTTTCCTCTTACAGAAACATCAACCTCCTCTCTCTCTCTCTCTCCGTTCGTCTCTTCTCTTTGTTGATTGAACCAATTTATTTCTTTATTACTATTCAAACTCTTTTATTACAAAAATAAATTTCAATAAGTGATTTTTGTGCTACTGTGCAAAGTAGGGATACGATGCGCTCGCGCGTGTGTATATATATGTGTGTGTGAATAGTCCTGTTCTGTTAATTGACGGTACCATACCAAAAAACCATGGACCAAACCATATACCATTGTTCTCAAAATTTTGAAACCAGGACCATTCCTCCACGAATCCGGAGCAAAATGGACGATTTCGTTTGGTTCAGTTCAAATCGGTTCAACAGTTCTTTCGGTTTTTTTTTTTTGCAATCCTATTTCTTTTCCCAGTGGTGTTATCTTTCCTGCTTTTTTATTTCTCTTGGTTGATTGAAGAGATGTATTTCTGTCATAGCATTGCTTTTGTCAATGAAAGGATACAGTACTCGGACCCTAAGGTGACAACTAGGTCATTTGGAGAACGGGCATTTTTTCCTGGAAAAATTTCATTCAAAATGCGCATTAACAGGGCTTGGCAGTTGTGTTTTTGGCATGAATTGTTTATCTCATGAACACACCACATCTAAAATATTTTTGCATTTCTTAAATTAAATTATTTTATTTTGGGGTTGCCCAACAAATTTTCCTCCAAGTAAACATATATCTGCCGGAGTATTATTCTTGCTACTTCAAGTAATAAATAAGCCTTTGCAAGTGGAACATACATGCGCTTACTTTATAAATTCACTCCTATATTTGAATGAGATATGGTTTGCCCTACTGTATATTTGTTGGAGCCATTGATAGGAATATTATACACAATAGATAGAAATCCATGTTATTAATCTTGATTTGTTGTTGGTTTTTGTAACTCTTCCGCATACAAACCTATCTCTTGTTTCCTTCGGATTTCTTATTTGTGAAATCTTAATTCCTTGATGCTTTGCGTTCTTCCTCATGTCTGGTTATTTCTGAAGGTTAGAATATAAACATTTTAAGATAATAGCTTGGTAACCCATTCATGTCTCTCTGCTTGGAATTTTGTTAACTGAGGGAATCGTGAGTTACCAACGAATCATGGTTTAATATTTTGGTACGTAAAGGGAATTATGTTGCTCTCCTACCAAAAACAGAGCTTATGGCTAAGCTTTTATTTAATGTCAAAAGAAATCCTAGGATAGGAGATTTGACTACTTGAACACCGGAGAAAGTTATCTTGTTTCTAACAATGAGCTGAAACTATGTTTTTAGTTCTTTATGTAGCGGTGCAGCTTACTACAATTGCCTTAGTTAACTTTTTTCTTGGGGGTCGATTTTGGCTTGAGTATTAACTATAAACATTATGTTGAAACTTCATAACCACCACTGAGCAGTTTGCTTTAGTTGTATCGCCTTCCTTGAACGGCTGGTTCAAGTTCCATTTCTGACTTGTTTTATCCATGTGATGCCTACAAAATATTAACAAGCTATACTTACTGCTATGTATGGAAGTCTCTTGGATGACCAACTTGTCTTTCAAAGCTATATGCTCTTCTTAATTTGACAGGAAAAGAATGGAATTATCCAGAGGCAACTTGATACCGTGCTACATTCAGACAGGCATAAGTTGCAGAAGATGAATCATGAAGCAAACCAAGGCTCTATATTGGCCATTGGCGTGCAGGAATCTCCAGGTTTGCATTTTTGCTGTTTTAGATGGATTGTAGTGCTTTTAACTAGAATGAGTTCTCCAATTGACACCTTCAGGCAAGCAGATAAGTTCAATGTCGTTTTGTAATTTCTCAAGTAATAAGTTCCTAAAAATTGTCTTTCCTAGAGAGTAGATGTGATGTGCTATGAGAATTGCCGGTGCGCGTTTAATGTAATTTGAGTTCAGTAATGAACGAAACTAGGAATTGGCTGTATATTGGACATAAGGAGTTCTCTAAACAAACTGTTAAGTTGCACAAGTCCCATTTAATTTTGCCATTTAGTTGCTTGGGAGTATCATGAGATAAGAGGAGAAGGAAATAGTCTGCATAGTTTATGGTTGTTCATGGTGTCCAGTTCTGTGTAAGAATTCAACTGACACCCCATTTCTAAGCCTAGGAGGAATTTTCAATGTTCACTGCGAAGCCTGACCACGGTACTTTTTTTTGTTAATAGTTATTCAAAGTCTAGTCTTTCCATGAGGAGTTAAATTTAGAGTCATGCAAATCAGCCTGACCACGATACTCATTTTCTGTTACTTATTCCAAGTCTAGTCTTTCCATGTGAAGAGTGAAATCAATAAACTCTGGTAGTATTTCCATCTGAAGGAAGTTTATCTCGCATATAAATTAGGGGTCGAGACTTGCTGACAGCCTCTTCAAAAACCGGGGCAAGGCTGTCCCAGTTGTCAAGTGGGGGAGCCTCATGCAATCCAGGCGAGGGAAGAATTGGCAGTTATTGGATCCAAGCAGGTTCATGTTGGAAGTACTGTAATCATTAAGCATCGGATTGTGGACACTCCATCTGTTTCAATTCCTACTGATCTTTCAGTTCTTTTGCCTGCATCAAACTCTGATTATCTGATATTGAACTTCATTGTTTTAACTTTCTTCGAACGACTCTTGTAAATTAAGTTATTATATCTTGGACTGCAGACAAGGTGGCTGCCCAAACTCTGGGCTCAACTAGAGTCGCCAAACGAGTTGTACCGGCATATCGCAGGTTATTTAGTATTTCCAGAATTTTAATTTTCACTATTCCTTGTCATTGGTCCTAATATGTTAATTTTTGGCAGGGCAAAAGTGAGAGGAGCTCTTTTGCAGGATACTGAAGATGATGGAGATAACTAGAAAGTATTTGGCACTTTGTTTACAATCGGATATTGTAAGATATGTAGCATGAAAAGCATAGGCAAAAGTCTTTGTAAGTTTGGGTTTATAACTCATACACTTAGGCCCTAGTAAAACAGTTAATTGTAGGCATATACAAATTTTTTCCCTTTGATGGAGGTAGGCTTATACAATTTTTGTAGAATTTTTTTTAGTTGCCATTAAAAGGGAACTTTGAGTAAGTATATAGTGATGATAATTTCGGCTACGAGCTGTATATGTTATTAAAACCTTACATCTGCTCATCACCTTGCTTGCTGTTATCAAATATCATTGTGGTGGGTGACTACTATGTGTCAATGACAATACTTTCCAACGGATTTATTGAGTACTTTAATTTTGTGGCGAACTTATGGGTTAATTTATGGGGTCTTATTAACTACCGCCTAATAGACGGTGTATAATATTCACGTAATGTTGAACAAATACGAATATAAATGCATATTTGCGGATATAAATGCATATTTACAGATATTAGTATACAATTTACAAATATCAATATATTTTTTATACATTATTTACCGCCTATTAGGCGGTGATTTAACATTTCTCTAATTTATAGAGTATAATTGGGGTTTCTTGTACTTTCACGCTTCAACATTGAGGGCTGGATGTTGGGGCGTAATTTGCGAGGGAATTTCAAATGAAAAGATAGGAAAGCTATGAAGTAATGATATTTGCAGCAAAAACTCTTGTCAGGTTATACAAAATTAAATAACAAATAATTAAATTGCAAAAACGTGAGACATGAAAATATAAGCCTTTTCGGAAATTATACATCGTGAAAGAAATTAGTCTTCAAAACAAAAAAAAATCTTATTGAATGTTCCGTACGATCTTTTCATCAATTTTGTAAAGATACTTCTCTTTGTTTTTTTAATGTGAAGTAAAGAACTAAAAGGTCCCTATTTACACATAAATTCCAGAGATTAAAGTGCAGTGTGAATTTATTTGTTATAATTCGTGACGAGTGTTATTTATTGCACTTCATGATGCTTGCAAACTTAACCTCCGGAGGCTTTCTTCATATGAAAGTTGTCTACTACATGACACTTTGATTAGTGTATACGAAGAACACGTCTCGTCAAAACATTATCTGTGGAAATCGAATAAAAAATACTTTTGACAAAACAAAAGAGTACAATATTCTTACGTTTTTCATGACAATGACAACTGACTTAACATTGATTCATTATAACCTTGGTAACACGAGAAAAAACTGTATAAATAAATAAAAAAAAAGTACAATTGACAAATGATCTTCCCTTTCAACTATCATAAATATACTTGATTTGCTAGATTCCTATTGACAACATGGACATAAGACAACCTTTCTACTTGGGGGAAGATACAAATGACCATAAATATTAGAAGTTTTTCAGCTTTTTTTTTTAATGTAATAAGGCTTTCTTCTCCACGGTCTTGTAATTTTCGTACCAAGAGATTTTTCTATTTGAGAGAGAAATTCTTCACAAACAATCGCATGTTCCCAAGATTGTGAAAATGATTTCAGGTGTATCCATAGAATTCCTAGCCGAGGTGACGTTGTTTGGTTAATATGACAAACAAACTCTATTAGCGATTGAAGTTTTTCTTGAAAAAATGTACAATTGCTTTAGCTGTCTAGTTAAGCCCATTATGACTAGACTTACTACATCTAGTAGAACCTTCCAAAACTTGAAAGCTAGTATCAAATTCTTTTGCTGGCATTGCATGCTAGGTTTGACAAACACTAAGTATCATTGGATATTCTGTGAGAATAAAAAAGACCAAGTGTATTAGTTGTCTACACTTAATCTTGTTTGTCTAATAAGATCCACTTATTAGACAAACCTAATATAATGGAGAGATTGTTGAAATTGAGTCTAGATTAGCAAGTAATCTTTCATATGACTCTGGATTAGAGTAGCTTGTGCAAGTGAGTATTTTCAGCATGACCCTTAAATTGCTTCCAAACTAGAGTTGCCAATTTAGAATTGGAGAGCTGTTCTAGAGTCATGTTATAGACTTTTTTTTATCATTTATTTGTGTCTCACATATTCTAACAAGTTCTCTATGTTTATTTGATGCGCTATAGATGCCAGATTGATACAAACTTTTTCGCCGAGGAGGAAGCTAATTGTTAATCTTGTAAGATTGTTTAATTTTCTACTTTTTAGTTCCATTGTAGAAGCTAACTTGAGCTTCTTATGTATGAATGCTAGTTGGTGGATAAATTAGGTTGGTTTTAATTGTAGCACATTTGTTGACAGGTTGATGACTTAATTAATGTAAGTGTTTCTTATTTTTGAATAGTGTATTTTTATTTTTGTGATTTGATAACTTTTTTTTTTTTAATATTTCCATGCTCTATATGCATGGTATAATTAATATGGGTGAATGAAGCTAATGTTGTATTAGAGATTCAATCACGATTTTTGATTAAAAAATATGAGGGAAAAAATATAGTGCACATAATAACCTCAACAATTCAATTTAAAGAATATGAGGGAAAAATATAGTGCACATAATAACCTTAACAATTCAATGAGTAATTAAAACCACAAATTAACACATGTCGGCAAACATCTTATGAGCAATCTAATTGAGACTTGACTTTCGGGAAGCCAAAAAAAATTTACATAACTTGGATAACCTACGCCCGTCCAGTTAAGAACCGAAACCTTCCATAAAGTAGTCTATTCAGTACAAAGTAACATTTAAGATGTAAACAAATACTATTTACACATTTGTATAACATTTTGGATTGAAACAAAAGTGAAGATTTTTGTTGTTATGAAAATAATTGAGAAGAAATCATGATTGGCGGAATACTGAATTAGAACGGAATAAAAAGAACATGGAATCATACCTCCAAAAGGAACTTTTGATAACATGACCACACAGGCATTCCATCATATCTCGAAAAAAATTAGAATCACAAAGTTATAAGAAGTGATCAAAAGTAGTATCTATAACTTCCCAAACCATTTCATGCTATAACCCTTTGCTCTAACTGTGAAATTCAGTGAACATAAATGGACAGATACCATAAGCCAGACTTTTACCTGTGAAATCCAAGCCACCATTTAAATGAAAATCAATCAACTAAACAAAATTCTATATTTCTTTGAGCGTTTCTGAACTAATTCTTAGAAACAAATATTCTCAAATGTTGTTTGGTGTAAGTGTTTCAGAAAAAAATTCAGGGTTAGATTGTTTTAACATTTTTAAAGCACATACACACTCTCTCATCTTTTTGAGTTTTGTACACATATTCTGTTAACAAAAAAAATTTATTTTAGAATTTTAAGTTCGCGATTAATCTTGAAATATTTTTTTAAGTCAAGAGTGAATTTTAAATTTTTTTTTGAAAATAAAATTAAAAAAATACGATCAAAAGGGGATCAAATAAACGGTGTTGAACACGACCAAAATTGGATCAAATATGATTATTTAATGTATTAATCATTGACAAACATAATGATTTAATGATTGTCAATGATTGAAAAATAAACCAAACAACGTTTGTGAAATTGTTTTCCAAACAAAGTTTACAAACATTACTTTGCAAAAAATTTAAAAACATCCAAACAAACACAGACTCAATTTAAATATGTTTACATGTCCGCTTTTTTCGCTCGGTTGGTATTTATTCTCCAAAAATTACAAAATGATAAAATTACAAAGGAAATTCTATGTCATACTACACAATCAAGGACTTGGATGCTTAGTCTAACTCTCTGTCGATAAAGGCTTTTTATCAAACAGTTAGTGATTAGATGATCGAGCCCTATATACAAAGAGTTAAAACACGTGTTGTGCTTTCAAACTTACCAAATTATGAGTATACACATTCATGAACACACATGTTAAAAATAATAAATCTAAATTAAAAAATTTCAATCGAGAAAAGAATTTCGTATACCTCAACCTTGTGATTAATGCTAATGACCTGCGTAGAGGAAAACTCAAACATAAAAAAAAAAAAAAAAAAGACCAATCATGGATGCTTGATTACTAAAGGCACTTTCCATACCTAGACAATGGTTTATTTAACCTTTCACCCTTGCTTCATCAATAAACAACCACGAACCAAGGGAGCTTGATAACCAAAGGCACTTTCCATCAATCATGGAAACGCAGTACCGGTGGTGGTGGACAGACACATTAATTGAAGTTGTGAGAGGATGGGATGTAGAGAGAGAAAGAGATCGCTCTGTGTTTAGAGGGGAAAAATCTAATTAGGGGCAGGAAATGTGTAAATACGAGGGGTAGACACATCTGTCCAACAATTTAAAAGTGAATCAATCCAACGGTGAAATTTTGAATAATCCACAGATTTAGCGTTTATCATACTCTGAAATCTGAATGAATCAATTTTTTAGCCATGGGGTAAAAGCACCGAATGCTTTCTAACCCTTGATCTATGTCCAAACTTATCTCAGCCATCAAACCATTGAATCACTTAGGATGGGAGAAGTGATCCTAGGCCATTGAAGAAATCTCCTACTCAATCACAACCATTAAAATTCTCAAAAAGTTAGTTTGTGTCTATACATTTTGAAAAACATGCTTTGTTTTCTTATATAGATGTGAAAATGTCAAGCCATAAATGACTGCCCACGAAGAGAATAAAACACCGAGAAAGATTTACACAAAAAAAAATTACATCTAGAAAGAAACGAAAGGCCTATGCAATACGTATTTAAATAAAGGGTACTACAAACATCAAAAACTTCAGTAAAATCCCACACCCAATTTCACTGCTACTTAGAAAGTGGCTTGAGAAGGGAAAAAAATTGAACTTACCAACTTAACTCAGTGACCATGAAAAAAGAGGACGATTTTGAAGACCCATAAAGAAAAGAGTTTGAATCCACCAAAGCAATGGCCTTCATGCTAACGTGTACTGGAGCGAGAGTAACAGTCTTAGATCAGACCAAGCATCTATTGTCCAACACTAAAAATATTCAAGAAAAAATTAATTTTAACCTCTAAAATTTGGGCGCTACACCCATATGCACATTGAGGGGAAGGGATTAGTGCATTCATCAGTTTTGATTTATAATACTGTAAAATTGTTTACATTGCTTTCAATCATTTTCAGAATTCTAATTTTCATGTTGGCAAGATCCCTCTTTCGGCTCAAATGGACATCCAAAACCCACTCCTTAACTGCTGCGTAGAAGAATGGAAAAGGCTATAATAGAGAAATCTGAGGTTCAATGTTCAGAACAATAGAAAATGTAACAACCCAAAACAATAAAAAAACAACCAGAAAAATCATTGAAATTAACACCCAAAATCGGAGTGCCTACCAAAGATGAACACCGGGATGTATACGAAAATAACCTACATAAAAGAAGAAAAGGCCCCACAAATTTTCCCGTGTCTAAAAATCATGTACCATCAGTAAAAAAATTCAAAATCTCTCAGTTTGTAATCAACACATACAAAGGGAGTGTGGATTTTAAAAAAACCCCAATAACAGTACTTGATAAACCATCGACTGCCTCCATGTCCTAACTTTAGCACCACTTTCTGTCATCAAGAAAAACCCGAAACAAATAAAGAA
Source organism: Arbutus unedo (assembly GCA_014822125.1). Classification (NCBI taxonomy): domain Eukaryota; kingdom Viridiplantae; phylum Streptophyta; class Magnoliopsida; order Ericales; family Ericaceae; genus Arbutus; species Arbutus unedo. Next base: position 1,401 of record JABCMJ010034217.1, on the reverse strand, counting down.
TTCATTTAGGAAATGCTACAAGAGGATGTGGAAAACTAACCTTCATTTTTTCTGGAACTTGACTGATTTGAACAGAGTTTATCAGGAGAAAAGTGCAGATCTGAAATGGAGAAGAACAAAAATCAGGCCTATCTGGAAAAAGAATACAGATCTGAAATAGAGAAGAACTAAAATCTAACATTAAGATATTCAGTAATAGACCTAGAAAAAGAAATATTGATGCCAAACTCTTATTTTGTTTTAGGCATGGAGATCACTGAAACTTTAGGAAAATGAGGAAAAGGTTTCAAAAATGTTGATATGAAACTCCACGTTTTGATAAATTTAACGCAGCAATGTATTCAGTAATAGACCTAGAAAATTAAGTGTATCTATGATGCCTATGCAAATTCTATTCTACGGGATGGCTAAAATAAATAAGATTCCAAGGGAATATGCAGAGTGAGCAGTGTCGTCAACGTAGTTCCCTTGTTGATCATTGCTTGTTTATCATTTTCCGGTCAAAACTTTGATTCACAGGACAGCAACTTTACTTCTGTGAGAATACCGTACGCATAATAATGTCAGGTACAGCTCAATGACGACACCGAAAAATGTTAAAGGCTGATATTTAAAAAGATGTGTACATACAGAATGTAAATAAAGTTAGCACAGGCAATACCTAACAATAGCTAGCAAAAGTACAGGTACCTGTGTTCAGCTGATATTACTTTCGTCAGCTGACAACATTGCTCACGCTCAGAACACACAATCAAGGACAGACTAACAGTTAATTCCACATAAGTACAATCCCGATCAGCCTTGCCTCATCAAATAAAATGACAATAGAGTAGACACAATAATAAGGTGCAAGCAAAATAAACAGTTGAGGAAAATGCATTATTTGGGTTGCCAAAAATAGTAATTTATTCTTCACTACTATACGGGATGCTCAAAATATGAGCAAATCGTCCCCATTAAGTAGCCAAAAATCAATTAATTCAGATACCTCACAATTAATTGATGGTTGCAAAAGAAAACAGAAGTCTGGAAATAAGAGGTTTAGGTTATGGAGGATCCTTTTACTTAGACTTAGAGCGATAAAGAAATATTTTGGAGCTAAATATTTTGGAGCTAGCAGGCCGTTTGGATGAGGGGAAACAACCGGTGAAAACTTATTACCCTGGGACCCTCAAGTTTTTGCCCAGTTTGGAAACCCCAAATGGTTCCCCTCTAACTTTTTACCCGTTCTACGTCTTCACCGTTTAGGGCGCTTCTCCCTGATAAAATTTGGGCCGCCTTTGCCCTCCCCAAAAGTTATCCGGCGGTAGAGAGGAGGAAAATTGACAATTTCAGCCCTCTTTGTGCGGTTGTTTGAAGGCTACAAAGGGTTTTGATTTCGATTTGGAACAGAGAAGGATT
>JABCMJ010034213.1:0-10090 GCA_014822125.1 Arbutus unedo | reverse complement strand
AAGGGGAAGGGAGGGAGCCGCTAGGGATGTTTTATATAGATAACATTTAGGTCTTTCTACAGATAGTTAACGCTATTCTCTTAACGCTTTTCTAAAGCTATTTCTATAACTCCTTGCAAGCAATATTGCTTAAAGATTGAAGTTTCGCAGCATTTCTTTGCATTCTCGGAACCAACACCAGGAAAATAGGTGTGAAATAAAAGAATTTAGAGGAAAGGGCTAGCTACAGTAGCGGGCTATAGTAACGGCTCATGTATAACCATTGCAATAGAACATGGACATATCAATGACCCAAGAAAAACCGTGGCTATGTACCTGGTTATAGTAACGCTTTTGAAAACGTTACTAGACCTTATTTGTACCAACAGTTTAGACCGTTGCAAATAAAACCGTTGGGAGGTCAAAACTGGTCTCTTAAAAACATGAAGATATGGTTTGGAAATGCCTCAGATATGCATATCACGTATCCGTAATTAATCATCTAAGATTAAGGAGCTTTGGAATTAAAATTAATCGAAGGGGTTGGCCTAATGGTTAAGGTCTGAAATTTAAGGGTTTGTTCTTGTATAGTGTGTCAGGTTCAAAACCTCTCAGGTGTTATCAATTTTTATGAGGTCTATTCATAAGGAGTATTGTCCTAGTTTTAATTGGGTTATCCGCTAGTCGATAGTAGAATTGATTTTTTTAGAGATTAATGGAGATACGCGTAAATTAGTCTAGACACTTTGAATAATAGAAAAATTAGAGATTTGGAATTGAAATTTCATTGAACTGAAAAGATAAGAACAGGAGAGTGAGAAAATAAAGTAATGATAAAGTGCCATACAGGATTAATCCCAATCGTTTATTTACATGTGCCAATGGACACAAAGTTGGAAAATGCCGAATGAGTAAAGGAGTGGTATAGGATTAACTTTGCTGCGGGACGAGATAAGGATGGCAATCATGTACCACTTTGAATGTTACTAGAGGCAAATTTCTAAGTCATTCAAAAAAGTTCGTCCATCCCTGAGCATTCAAAGAAGGAGATAATTTAGTGCTAAAATACATCCGATCATTAATTCAAGACATGTGCATGGTCTCACCTTCTGTGTTGATTAATTTACTAGCAATTCATTCCTTTAGTGCATGGATATATTGTGGATTCGATAGTTTATCACTTCTGATTGGAAAATGGAGGATCTTAATGTGCAAATAGAAGTTTATAACTCACAAGTTTATAGAACTTCGGTGTTTCATCCTATAGTTATATGGTCTTTCTATGGTTGTGTTAGTGTCATTTTTTACAAATTTAGAAATTGGAATTGTAACAATTCTATTTTTTTTTTCTTTGTGAGTTGATTTTCTTATGGTTGTTTTGTTTGAAAGAATAAGAAGTTTGTTGCTTACCATGTTAACATGTATTATTAGTATTTTGCTTCCTTTAATTTGCCAATTTAACTATAGAGTTTATACATTGACTTGGAAAGCGGTCTTCCAAATTGATTGTGGGAAGTTGTAATTTGCTGAATGACATCTTGACATTGATTTTCCTTTGTTTTGGAGCATATATAACAAAATAGTAAGTTTTGAAACACAGACCTTAGAGACACAGATATTTCCGGAGCCGTTGAATGCATGTAGGACTCTCAATACACAGAGACTCCACGTGCATCCAACGATTTCAGAAGTATTTGTGTAAGATTTGTATGTTTAGGTCTATGTGTATAGCATTACTCTAACAAAGAGCATGCAAATTGACTCCCGATTTAAGACATGATGAATTGACAATTGCTATTATATTTTGTATTTGGAAGACTAGATCAACTCAAGACTAGCTTGAATATAGTTGGTCAAAAGACTATTTGATCCCTAGATATTAAAACAGAGAAAATTCTCTAATTACTTTTCGTTTTGCATTGCCCAAAGTATTGGGTTCAAATGGCATGTGTAGTAGTTCAGCTGCCTATCTAGGCAAAGTATAGATTAGTTTACTCTCCAATTCCTAAAATAGTGGTTTTCATTTTATTAATTGATACACCTGCATATTATTACTGTGTCATTATAAGACTACCCATAGTAGAAAATTTCCTCCTAAAGACAACTAGGAGTGGAAGCAATTATGTTTTAGTTTGTTTTGTGTGTGTGTGGTACAAGTGATGCTACTATTATTTTTCCTTTGCAAATTTGGATGAAAATGTTTATGCTTGGGTCATATTTTGACTTCTCACGAGCTGAGCTAGCCACTCATTTAAAAGGAAAGTCAAGGTAGGAGCACTTTCAGAAAAGCATGCCTTTCGAACCGAACGCAGTGCTCGTCTTTCAAATCAAAAGAAAAAATGGGCTCATTGGGAAGTGGAGTGCGGCCTGTAGAGTTATATTGTCTACTTTTAGTATCTCTATGTATTGGATGAGTTAAGGGTTTTGGATCATTTAAAGTATTTGAGGAGTTTGCTTTTGTTTTGATTCGCTTCTTTTGGTTGGTTCCTTACTAACCATCGGAAGCGGTTATATATTTTTCTCTCTTTCAATATTTTTTCTTTTGCTGAGCAAAAAATAAAAATTTGGATGAAAATGTGATATTGGGGCAGCTTGCAACTTTAAAAGGCGATGAGTTTTTTTTTTATGGTCCAATTTAAAAGGATAGTCCAATTTAATTGTATTCAAAATTGTACTCAAAATGTGTTGCGTTGTGCCTGACCAAGAAAATAAATAACAAAATTATGAAAGTAATTGCAAATTGGAGTAATAGTTTTGGATGCTTTATTAGAGTTCTCTATATTTTTTTGGTTAAAGTGTTGGCATTCCATGAAGGAAAGGGACATCACACCTAATGTACGAATTGTTACAAAATTATAATTTCAAAGTCACCTTAATCTATTCCGTCTTACAAAGCATCATGACAATGACAATGATTTTAATTGATTAATTGGTTATTTTTTAATATAGTTATTAAATTATTGAAATTTTAATTGATCAATTTTCTTTTGTAAGAAGTGAAAAGAAAATTAATACGACCCATTAATTAAGTTCGATGCGTGACTTTACACGCTAACATTTGTTATCTATATTACAAGGGAGAACGACATCAGACCCCCAAAAATATTTACGCAATGGTTGAAATTATTTTCATTTGAGAGTTGAAGTTCAGTAGTTCACTAAAAAATAAATACACAACAATCTTAACTAGCATTTTATGGCCCCATAACTTTAAAAATTAACAAAAAAGTACATTAATGTTCATTATCTCTCTCTCTACACACGTGTACACACACACACATGAACAATATTTTTTAAAACTAATTAATTTTTATGAATACATTGTCCTTCAAAAATTATTGCGTGATCCAGACTAATTTATATTACAGTACACAATAGCGTGGAGCTCTCTAAATAAAATTTCACAACAACTAAGATTGTTTTAATCTCATGATTAAAATTCAGTAAAAAAAATTACATTATACGACATTATAATATCTTGAATAATAATTGAATTAGAATCGTAACATGAATTTAAAATTATTAAGAGTACCGTGAACACAAGTGATACGCTAGTCTAAAACATAACTCGCAGAGGGCCCGGGAGAGCATTAATGTCCTACTAGCTTTTTGGAACCGTAGATGCTTCCGGCTTCCCTCTATAATAAGAAGGGCTTTTAGCTTCAAACAACTTCTTGAAATACAACAGCAGATTCCACACGTTTGTATCGCAAGACTATCCCCATCACTACACATAATTGCATCACCCTTCTCTCTCTCTCTCTCTCTCTCTCTCTAGCCCAATGGCCAGCGCCACTGTGGAAGACTCCAAGAAAGGGTTATCAAGAAGCAGCAGCAGCAGCAGCAGAAGCAGCAGGAGAGGAGTGGGAAGGTTTCTGAAGCAACAGCGAGCAAGGCTTTACATTATCAGGAGATGCCTAACCATTCTCCTATGCTCCCATGACTGATTAATTACGTATATATCTGCCTCATTTTTAAAGATTATCCCTGTCTGTATCCTCTCTGCCCCCCTCTCTCTCTCTCTACATTTAGACAATCAACTTAATGTATATCAGCAACTGTTTGTTGTCCTTAGAAATACAGTCGAGTTCAATCGAGTCCAAACACTTAAAACTCGAATTCAATTTTCATTGGAAAAGTCTTTTGTTCCAGAAAAATTTCTCAGAAAAATTTTCAAAATTCAAAATGAATAGAATAGATTTAGTTAAGTTTGTAGGCTTCCAAATCTAAATGAATACTAATTTTTGATTTTGAATTCGGAAATGTTTTCGGAGAAACTTTCCTGGTACCCTAATTAACATTCCTCATTTTCATTTATATTTGAGAATATGGGCTCGGTTTGAGTACAACACGAGCTGAGCTCCATGGGACTGGGGTATGTTGTGCATCCCGCACAACAAGTTTAGTTAAAATGGTCCACACATTTTTTATCTTAATTTTTTATTTGGCACTATTTTTTTTGTCGAAACTAATTGTTTTGACTGGTAAAAAAAAAAACTTCACAAATTTTATTGCCGCCCTACTTTTGAGAAAGGAAAAGTAATCCACACTGTTCATTTGAAATCCTTTTTAGTCGTGCTGTTTGAATTTTATTTTTGAAAAAATTCTAAAAATTCACTGTCGGTTGAAAAAATTATTCTAGGATTAACCACGAACTTAGAATTTTCAAAATAAATTTCAAGAGTAAGATTTCAAAATTTTCCAGCTAGGGTTCATAGCCATAGAATTGAAATAGATTATTTTTCGTTTGTTTTCTCAATCGCACTGTTCATCTATTCTTTTATAACAATTATTGCATGTGCCGATAAAATTTCAATGAAAGTTAGGTGTCGAGCACTAGGGGAACCCAATTTGTTTAGTTTGCAGTACTTTTTGATCAGTTCTTCCTATAGCAAGTCTACCACGAATTGGAAACACTGCTATACATTGCGCATAGTAATTTGTGTTGCGCGTCAAAACGACAAACACTGCTATACATTGCGTATAGTAGTTTGTGTTGCGCGCCAAAACGACGTCGTTTTGACGTGCAACATGTCCTGCTGTGCGCAATGCCAAAACAGCTAATGCTATAAATTTGCGTGACTTCGTGTTTGTCTTGAAAAAAACTTATGGAAGAATGTCAATTTGAATATTTGCATCGATCTTTAATATCTAATTTCTACTCTGATCACAAAAAAAAAAATCTACAAACTGTACATTATTTGTCATAAGAGTACTAGACCGACTAAATTTTCATTTCGTTAGTTAGTATCAAGTGCTTATTTATAAGGACTCGTATTCTTAGTTCAGTTATAAAATAATTTCGCAAAGCATTCTTATGTGACATGAATTACATCATGATACCATGGACTTACCTAGCTATATGCTAACTTAACCTACCTCGTCCAAACTCTATCCCAATGCATTGTGTGATCAAACTCACCATTAGTTCTTCCTAATTCCCCTATCAATTACCCACACTTGAGCAGCCCACCCCAAAACTACTTATTGTTCTCATGGTTTCACTAAACTATGACACACTAGCTAGATGATTTTTCTCAAAACTCATCATTTATCCACATGCATTTTTTTTTTTGCACCTTTGTTTTGTTCCCGTTGCATTTCCCCCTAAATTGTAGAGCGCATCTCCCACCCCCAATGGATGCTATGCCTTCTTCACCACTTTCACTCCATCCATTGTCTCACTCTACTTCTACTCCAATGGAGATCACTGCGTTTTCCCTCCTCTTACTCCACCTACTCATGCTACAACCCCCTTATTCTCCTTTGTCTGTTGTAACATGCTAAGAGAACCATGGCAACACTCCAACCCCCCCTATAAGTTGGAACCTCACCTTCTTTCCCCCTCCCATGAGGCCAGAGGATTTCTGAACTTAGAGAGAGAGAGAGAGAGAGAGAGAGAGAGAGAGAGAGAGACCATCGGTGGAAATTTTAAGGGGGGAAGAGAGAGCGAGAAGAAATTTAGATTCTTGTTCCGGTTCCTTCAAATTTAAGTTCAAATCTACATCAATCCAAACCCCGAAGCTAGATTCCAAGGTGAATAACCCTTCTCCCTTCTTCAAGTTATGCTATAGATCCAAGTTTTGAGGTTCACAAAGCTCCATTGATGAAACACAGTTATGATTTTGGAGAAGACGAAGTCCAATTGGTCAAACTTGCACTTTGACTGGTCACCATTGTTTTCTATATATAGATTGCACTGAAATTACCAAGCTTGACCGGTAACACTCAAATTCGACCGGTCACACTCATTTTCCGTATCTTAGATTTGTACTATAAACTTCTACTCCAACTAGTCACATTATACCTTCCGACCGGTCACAACCCATCTTTGTATTTTTTTATGCCTTGAGAAAACACCTGGTGACAAGTTACACTATACTTCACTAATTATCAAAACACAATTCGACAAGTTACACTGCACCCTTCGACTGGTCACGCCTTTATCCTCTTTGAACATGGTAATTACTCTTTTAGCCCTAGGTTATGAGAATCACACTTTTACCCAAGTTAGTTCAACAACTACCCCTACGATTCCATATATATATATATATATATGTGTATATGTATTTTTTTTTCCTCAATTGTCAAATTACACTTCTACCCCACGTGATGGTAAAACTATGTTCATCCCTAGAGTTATGGTAAAGTGCATAACTACCCCGCGTTATACTATTTACCTATTTAGCACTAAACTTTGATAAATACATATGTTACACATTGGACCCTATTGTTATATTGATCACACTTTGAGCTAGACCTTGTCAATTATAAGTGGACCCTTGCTTATTCTAAATTACATAATCATCATTGCACCTTGATAAAAGACATATTGTACTTAGAACTCCAAATTTGACTTAGTCATGCATTGATCTTAGGTTAAATGAACATCATTTTACATGCCATTATTTATTAGTATCATGCTACCACAGTACTATGTCTTTGACTTATGTATACTAAATCAATCACAATCTCATATTCAAGCATGAATAGTAGAATTGACGACTGCTTGAAACCTATGCGATCAAATTGGCAAATAATGGAATATTGGTAACGTTATCGACGTCTCGATCATTGTGAACAATAGACTCTGACATGCTTGATGATTTAATGATGGAATATTGGTAACACTATTGGCGTTCCAGTCATTGTGAACAATATACTCTGACATGCTTGATGATTTAATAATGGAATATGGGTAACGCTGTTAAATGTCCTAATCGTTGTGACCGATAGATTCTAACATGCTTGATAATTTGATGATGGAGTACTGGTAAAGTTGTCGGAGTTGCGACCATTTTGAACTAGAGACTTTGATAATATGCTTGATAATGGAATATCTGGTAACGTTGTCGGTGCCTTGATTGTTGTGAACAAGAGACTCTGACAATATGCTTGATGATTTGATTATGGATTATCTATTAACATTGTTAGCTTCCCCGACATGGTGAGCGACGGACTCTGACGTGTTTGATGAGTTGATGATAGAATTGGTAATGTTGTCGGTGTCCCGATCATTGTGATCGACGAACTCTAACATGCTTGGCATATTGACGTGAAAAATATCACGTATTATAGGAAATGTTGTGAAACCCGAGTTTGAGATTTAATGATGTAAAATTATGACGTGCATATGCTATAGTTGCCCTGGTGGTAGAGATAACAGATTTTGACATGCTATTGAGAAATGTGATTAATTTGAAAATTACTCTTGGACTCATGATATAATCTCACTTGTCAATTTTAGTTTTATTTTATTTCCTCACTTGTTTATTGCTTCTGCTATTCATTAAATGCTTACTTCATATACATGCATACTTTGATTTGTCACATAAATTGAGACGCACGGGTAAGATTATTTACTAATCGCAGGACACATGAGCTAAGTCCAGGATTCTACTATGACAAACTTCAAATGGATCAAGTCTCAGTTGGCCTGTTATTTTAGGTTCGTTACATTATATAAAATAATAAAAGTACACCTTATTAATACTCGTGATTTTTTGTAAAATAATTATGTAACGCTCTGAATTCTGAAAAATTACAAAGTATGCATTTTTGTGGAATAAAGTACACCTTATTAACCATGAATTCGGAATTTCCAAAATAAATTTCAAATATAGAATTTCAAAAATTCCAGCTAGGATTCCAAAAAAAAACAAATGTTAAATCTTAAATATAACAATTTGTTTTTCTGAGATAAAATAAGAAATTTTAAATGAAATTTTATTTTGAAAATTTTGAGTTCCTGATTAATCCCGGAATAAATTTTCAAGTTAACGTTGAATTTTTAGTATTTTTCCGAGAATAAAATCCAGATAGCACGATCGAAAAAAGTTTGTATGAGCAGCGTCAGTCACTTTTTATTTCTCCAAAGTAGGACCGCAATAGGGTTTGTGAAATTCTTTCTTCTTCTTTTTTTTTCCAGTCAAAATAGCTAGTTTGGATAGTTGCTTTTGTGTCAAATAAGGAACGAAAACCAAAGAGGTGTAAATGATTTCATGCACTAAAATAATGTAATTTTAATGCATGGCACAATTTGTCATATCCCAGTCTCTTATTTTGAGTTCCATAAATGACGTGGCATGATTAACTTTTTGTGAACTAAACAAAATCAGTTATAGTTGTTAAGAAAATTATTTAAATTATTGGAGTTCAACCTTGTATTCCTACTTAAAAACTAGTTCAAAAATTACACAAATACGCCAAATTTGAAAAATAAAAATTAAGTTCGTTACATTTTTAAGCCCCGGCTGAAATAAGGTACAATTCGACTTGTTTATTTTATGAGATTGAAAAAAATATTTGATCCGTTTGACAAATAAACCACACTTAAAAATATCTTAAACCAAGTTAATTTTTCAAATTAAATTTGAATAAATTACCTTCGGACTTGTTCGGCTCGTTTATCAACATGGGAAAGTCATTGGTCCATGAAAAGCTTCTAAGAAATTTTTTCATAATTCAAAATGGAGAAAGTTTAAGGACCTAGAAAATATTTCTAAGAAATGTTCCAGAAGTAGAAAATGAATGAAATAGATTTACTTGAGTGTGTAAACTTTCAAAATTCAAATGAATTTTATCCTTTGATTTTGAATTCAGGGATATTTTCAGCAAAATATTTTTGGGACCGTAGCACTCCTCTTCAAAATGAGTAGAGTAGATTTGCTTGTATGTGTCGTCTTTCAAATCCAAATGAGTCATAGCCTTTGATTTTGAATTCAAAAATATTTTTGAAGAAACTTTTGTGGAATCGTAGCACTCCTTTATCAACGTAAAAAACACTAAGATTAATCCTAAAGGGTTTGCCTGACGGTTAAGACTTGATACTTAAAAGTTATCCTGTGATATCTTGTCACACATCGAAAGTATTCATAAGTGATTTTGAATATATAAGAAAACATATAAACTACTACTAATAATTTGGACGCAAGCATTTTTCGACATGTAATTAGGCTCTAACAAATTATTGAGTCATTAATCTACATAGAGCATTACAGATGATATTAGAGCGACTTGTGCACATGATCGAGTGATGTCGAGACTTTATTTGGTCACTAGGGAACGAATCCGGAGTTAGGCCATGATGATTTTAGTGTTCAACTCAATGCGAGGGTGCAGAGTTTTAAAGATGAGGAGATTGTGACAACCCATACAACATCAAAAATTTACATGCGTAAGCTTCGGCTTATAAGAAATCATTTAAATTACTACGTACTAATAACTTGGAATTAAACATTTTGAACCATGCGGTTATGTTCCAATAAATTATTGGGTCAGTAATTTACATCGGACGTTACATATGCTCATTCTTATGTCTCCGGTTTGAAATTTCTTAAGTACTATCAATTTTTATAAAATTAATTCATACAGAGAAAAAAGTCATAACTTTAAATAGAGTCTCCGCAAAATCGGCTGGATACCAGTTAGATTAATCTGCAGTATTTGAACCTAAATGTTAAAATTTCACATCTCAAATAACTTATACTATGAACAATGAAATATTTATTGGGGAAGATGGTCCAAGTCGGTCTATAAATGTAAGAGCATCCGTACCAGTCTCTCTATTTTTTACCTCAAATTAGAGAGAAAATTCCACTTTTTTATTTTA
>JABCMJ010034211.1:606-11221 GCA_014822125.1 Arbutus unedo | reverse complement strand
ATATATATATATATATATATATATATATATATATATATATATATATATATATATATATATATATATATATATATCCATGGGAGCGAGATCCCAAGGAGACTTTGGCTTAGGAGCGCAAGAGCCACGTGAGGTAAATTCGCCACCTTAATGGAAGGATCCTGCTACTAAATGCACGACTGTATGCATTGTCCTGCAGGATTACTAAGAGTGTTCAATATAGGGGATAGGATCCATTTGCTCTTTCTCTGTTCATTTTTTTTGTTGGACCAATGTCAGTCATAGGAACATAAGAAACTAAAACATTGGCCAATGGGAAGGGAAGAAAAAGAAATGACTAATTGCCATCTTCAATAGGGAAGGCTGGAAGACGGACGAGAAATAGCTGTAAAGCGGTTGTCTAAAACATCCAGACAAGGACCTGATGAGTTCAAGAATGAAGTCATCTGTATTGCCAAACTTCAGCATCGAAATCTCGTAAAGCTTCTAGGGTGCTGCATTCAAGGAGAAGAAAGGATGTTAGTCTATGAATTCATGCCTAACAAAAGCCTGGACTCCTTTATCTTTGGTCAGTTTCTCTCTTAACTTTAGCAATCATGTTTGCAAGTAATCTACCCTAAGAACAAGGTTAAGTGGCTAAATATTTATGCAGAGAAACGAATAACTCTAGCAGCTAGCAATAAGTTTGTGTAGTTCTGTTGCACCATAAGTGGCTGCATGACTTCGTCTTTCAAAGAAAATGTGATTTTTTAATATTGATTTTTTCCCCCATAAAATTCAATTAGTAGGACTAACAACTCTTATGAAATGAAAATATGGGCAGATGAAGGCAGACGGACATTTTTGGATTGGCCTAAGCGCTATAACATTATTAATGGAATTGCTCGTGGTATTCTCTATCTTCATCAAGATTCTAGACTCAGAATCATTCACAGAGATCTGAAAGCTAGCAACATCTTGCTAGATCTCGAAATGAATCCAAAAATATCAGACTTTGGCATGGCTAGAATTTTTGGAGGGAATGAGACAGCAGTAAATACAAAAAGAGTGGTCGGAACATAGTAAGAATCTCTTAACATGTTCTATATGGTCTTTACTTGTATTGATTAAGGCTTTGTTTCCTTACTCAGTATGTTTTTCAGTGGCTATATGTCTCCAGAATACATGGTAGATGGATTTTTCTCTGTAAAATCAGATGTTTTCAGTTTTGGTGTTCTTGTGCTGGAGATTATCAGTGGGAAGAGAAATAGAGGTTTCTTCCATCGAGATCACTATCTCAACCTCCTTGGACATGTGAGTTTGTTCTTTATTATTCGTATATATCCTCTTAGAAATCTGACCCTTTTACCTTTACGCCAATGCAATTGCCAAAGTTTGCTACATTTTCATTTTAACATCGTGTAGTAGTTTTGCTCCATTGGTTAAAACAAAAAAGAAATCGGCAAAACTATTCATTTTCGAGTCTGAGAAATAATCAAAAATCAAAAGCATTGATGTTGATGTGATAGTTTTATCAATGACAAACCTAGTGCCCAATTTACCACCAAAAAATAGCATTTTGAAAATTTGGCAAAACGTTTAGCCCCTGTTTTGGTGAGCTATAGCTAAATTTTGGTCTTTGAAATGAATATAGCTTACCACTAGATCTTCTTTTTTGTGTTAAATATCTGGCATTATTAATACTATTGTGAATTGTTCAGGCATGGACACTATATAAAGATGACATGTCAATTGAACTGATTGATCCAACTACAAGGTACTCGTGTTGTCCATCACAAGTGTTGCGATCGGTTCATGTAGGTCTATTATGTGTGCAACAACATCCGGAAGATAGGCCAAGCATGTCGTCTGTGGTTCTGATGTTGGGAAGTGAAGGTTCATTGCCATGGCCCAAACAACCTGGATTTTTCACCGAAAGGAATCGATATGAAGCCTATACTTCATCCAGCAAGAATGCATCAAGTTCAACTTCAAGCAATCATTTGACCAATACAGTAATGGAGCCTAGATAATGTTATTGCATATACACATTGCTTTGTAGTTCGTGTTTCTCCAAGCTTGCATGAGTAAAACCACTCTTGGTGGGTTGTGAAGCTCGTTTAGTTTAGGGAAGAAAAAGGTCAAGGAAAGCAGAATTTGTATACCTTTACTTGTGGAGCAAGAGAAATTAATGTCGAGGCAATTGTATTCACTAATTGAAACACAATGTGGACTCTTCAGAATCTCATATATCATTTTTGTTAACTCCTACAAATAGCCATGGCGACAAGTAATAATGCAATAACGTCAAAACCACCACTCTTGTGAAGTACTGGTAGTAACACACACACACACACACACACTTTAGGACGCCTAGGTGGCCGTTCGCGTTCGTTCATTATCCATAATTAGAAAGAAGTCATCACTAATCTCACGTGGTTATGTGACAGTGTAAATGTAAGTTTTAATGGTTGCATGGATTATAGCTTGTATGAGTGTGTGTTGGTTTGTGATTAGTATAACTCTTTCATTAAGTAAGGAAATCAAAGATGAAATTGCCATAGATAGGAGTTTTGGAGAGAACGTAAGAGGAGTGCAAGAGAAGACTTGCTCTTGAACTTCTCCATGTATTCAATTTCTCTCTGTTTTACATATTTTTTCTTGAAAAACATTACATATTTATATTAGACTCTGAATTCACATACACATCTTTCTAGAGATTTTTACATTACAACTTTTAGACTCACTCTTTAACATTTTTACATCAAACCCACACAAACATGGGCTTTTCTTAAAATAAGACCAAAAATGACAACCATAAAATGACCCAACACAAAAATTAATATTTTTGGCCCAAATAAAACAACACAAGTCATTAATTTTAATACTCTCCTTTAATGACTTTTTCTGTGGCACCTAATGTTTTTCGAAAATATTAAAATTTATCTTTTGAAAGAGCTTTATTAAAGATGTCCATCACTTGATCTTCGGTCTTGTAATACTTGAGTTGAATCTCTTTAGTCTCCATGGTCTCTCCAATGAAGTGGTGTTTTATGACAATGTGTTTTGTACAACTATGGTAGACGGAATCCTAATTGCCCTAGCAATTGCAAACTTGTTGTCGCATAAAATTGGAGTAGCTTCTTCTTGTTTTTAACCAACATCTTCCAAGATCCTTCGAGCCAAATTGCTTGCGACGTTGCCAATAATGTCGATCATACTTGACCTTGGCAGAAGATTGTGCCACGGTTTGTTGCTTTTTATATGCCCATGAAAAACCACTCGAGCCTAGGAATTGCTTCCTCTGATTTAGGTAATAATTCTTCAAATGCTTTACATTGTTGCTGGAAAATTCATGCTCTTTTCAACTGCCCAGGAATCAAACAATACACAAGGCTTGCCCTATGCCCTATCTTCTCCATCAAGGAAATCCAGGACATCAGCATAAGCGTCAAAACTTCCATCAAGAACAGCAACCTTGAGCCCAGAGAATACGAGTATCAAACATCAGCAGATCAGCACCTCCATTACGACTACACACCAATAGCGTACGTAAACCCCTTGGTATCTTGATCTTAAACATAACCTATGCAGCACAAAAAGAGAGCAATTTGCAGCAGGACTAAACATCAAACATGCGTAACCCCCAACATTTCCATAGAGCAGCAAAACATGATGCAAAGATGCAGCAGCAAGAAGTAGCAGGAACTCAAAACATCAATACCAACAGCAACCATCAAGCAGTACCCAAGACATTCCAAGGATAATCAGCCTAGAAGCCCAAACAGATGAAACTCTTCAAACTCATCATGATTATGAACCAGAAGACCTAAACTGTCCTAGTAGGAAAATGGACACCTTTCCAAGACCAAAGAGAAAATCATAAAGAAAACCCACAGATAAAACATAACATACTTGATGAGTGAATAAGACTCAGACTACCCAGCAAAACACGAAACCCAGGACCTTACCTGAAAATGAAGACCACAATAACCAAAGAGAATGCAACAAAGAGAAACTACCCCAAGGCCTAATAAGGAACGGAAACACTATCCTGCCCAAAGATATTAGCAACCAAGAAAAGAACTTCGCCACACACAACACAGTCACCCTAAAGCAAAAACCAGAAGGAAACAAAAACGAAACAAAACCAAGTAAGATTCTAACCCAACTACAACCAAGGCCCCAAAGCCATTGGTCAACCAAAACTCTGAAAATGGCCGAAACCAGCAAAACTGAGCCACAGCAATAGCATTCAGAAGGCAGATCAAGTCAAAGCAAACCCCATCATCGAAACATCACCCATAACTCTTTAGCAGAAAACGTCACATTGCTTCGAAAAATGAGATATTTTAGAGGCATTGGCAGAAGCTGACAACAAAAACTCTTCAGGTGATACCAGTAGCTCAAGCATTCCCAACAACTTCACTGAATTCCTAACCCCAGAATGAGAATCTCAGGCATATATCTTCCTTAGCATAGAGTAGACAGCTCTTGGAGCATCTGCAGCAGATAACTCAGCTATTGTTGATCCAGGAAGAGGAATTAAGGCAGAAACATCGGAAGCCTAGGAAGCAAGTACAGATATCCTCATCTATCCTCTATTAGACTTTTAAACATCACCTCAGCATCCTTTGGCCTTTCAGCTTTCAGATGCCATCTAGACCCCTATATCCAATTCACGAGATTGACTTTGGTTCAAACTTAAATCATTTTGAGCCTTCCATAATGACCAAAGAATAGCAAAGAAACAAGAATTCCGAATATGCTTTTCCAAGTTATGGTAAGGGCTTGAGAATGCCACACCATTAAATCTAGAAGATCGCAAGGACAAAATTCTATATGCCACCAATCCAATACACAAGACCACACCTTCCTAGAATAGGTGTAGTGTAGCAAAATATGCACAGGTGTTTCCATATCCAAAGAGCAGAAAGGGCAAGATTGCAGGATTTATCAAGAGGATCAATGATATTGCTATCAGCAAGAACAACCCTAGTAGGTAACAGATTTTGAACTGACTTCCATGCAAATAATTCAACTTTTAGGGGGCAAAAGTTTTTCCATAGGGATTTGAGATTATGGTCTACGGAGAAAGATAGCAGGTCCCACTTGAGGTATGCTGATTTGAATGAAAAGATATGGCTAGAACTCCATCTCCATTGTAGAACATCATCTCTTTTGTAAGGCCTTGAGAAGCTATGAAGTCTAGAAAGTAACTCTTCCAACAGTTGGTTTTCCTATACATATAATGTGACACTCCGTCCCACATCGAAAGTCTACACGGGTGATCTTGAGTATATAACGAGTCATGCATGCTACTACTAGTAACTTGGGCTTAAGCATTTTGTATCACGTGATTACACTCCAACAAGTTAGTTGGGACTTTGTTTGGTCACTAGGGAACAGACCCGGGGTTAAGTCGTGGTGACTCTAGCATTCAACCCCTCACAAGGGCACAAGATCATAAAGATGGGAAAATTGTGACACTCTGTCTCACATCAAAAGTCTACGTAGGTGATTCTGAATATATAAGGAATCATATAAACTACTACTTATAACTTGGGCTAATGTATTTTGGGCCACATGGTTAGGCTCCAACAAGTTATTGGGCTAGTGATTTACATGGGGCGTTACAAATTAGGGCGTGACAAAAAAATTTGTGACGCCCATGTACCATTTGTCTACTTAACTCATCCATATTTAACTTTTCCTAAAATTATCTTTAGCCAAGGAAACAAAGTGACACAACTAGCGACAACATATACAACCAGATCAAAGTGCGAGAGTAGTGCCTCATTTTTTTTTTCTTTGTTATCTTGAAAATGTCAAACCGAGCATTCTGTTGCACTTTTACGGAAACATGAAATGCAAGCAGTAAGCATTTGCATATTCATCTCCTAAAAAGCCCTATCTTTTGCGATGGCTTTCTATGCCGTCGCAAAGCTAAAGTTGTCGTCACAGAAAATAAGGACTTTTTGCGACGACAGCCTTTGCCGTCGGAAAAATATGAACATATTTGTGACGGTTTGAAAGCCGTCGCAAGAGACCTTACTTTTTGCGACAAATAAATTAGCCATCGCAAAAGACACTGCATTAAAAAAAAAAAAATTCTTTCCTTGACGTCACAAAAACATTCGAATCACAATACTAATTCCTTAGTCTCAAATTCCACAAATTAACATAATTCCTTAAATAACAATGACAATAATTCCAAACATAAAACCACAAATTATTTTTTCTAAATCAATCACATTCATAAAAACAACATCCACAAATCACTTAATACTAATTCGTTAGTCTCAAATTTCACAAGTTAATGATACTCACATTACAATCATAACTAATATGCGTAAAATAAATTGCCTCCAAATATGTTCATTCAACGCATACATATTGATTGATCCACAAATAAGTGGACTTCAAAATGTAAGTCTTCTCAAATGAGCATTTTAGTCTTCGTCAAACACTTGAAAAGACGCATACACAACCTATGAGAGCAGAACATTATAAGGGTAAAGTTTAGGCCTATAACAAAGTTAATATTCATGCATGCTGTGATTTTTGTGCAGAGAACAGGAGTTATCGAGCGACATCCTAATAATTGCTGAATTCTAATTTCTTTTAATTGCGCACCTTCGATTCCTATACTAACTCTACCAAAATATCATCTGAAAATCCCAAAAGTTTCAAGTGTACAAAGCCAGCTAGAAAGGGGAACAAGCCACCATATCCACGTACAAGTCCCATGGTCTCTCCTCAAGTCCTCCAAAGTAAAGTCTGTCTCCAAGTACTTCTCCTTCCAATCTTTTCAAATACTATCCGAATTCCTTCTTCATTCCCTATTTTTCTTCCCCTTTTATGCTCCATATAGCCCTTCCCAATCTTATATATCTTCGATTTCACCCACCCAATAAGATATTAGAGTTACACATGTTTATATTTTCAATGTAAAAATATACAAATTAATTAGATCGATCCACTGAAGTTGGGCAAAAGCTACATTGATTACCAACAACCTATAAGAAGGGTAAAGTTTAGGCCTATAACAAAGAACAATATTATCTAAGATTTGAACGGAGGGATTTATTGGTGCATTATATAGCTGTTGAAAAAATGACGTCAATATTCTATACAGTCAAAGATTTGAACAGACACAAAAGGCTTCATCTAGACTAAATAGTTTTAGACAGATCAACAATCCCTTTTTTTGATGATCGTAGTCTAAAGGAACTATTTCTTGGAAAATCTATTCTAATAAAAAGAAAACCAAATGAACCTTATAACTGCATTGATGACATAAACAGAAAACCGAAAACTCACCTTTTTGTTTGTGAAGAGACAAGTTTCTTGGCAACGCCTTCTGGAAAACTCTCAAAACGTTTATGCACCTTTTCAAGTGAGCGTATCTACCAAAAATGGATTACACTTGAGAAATATGTGATAAGAACTGGAAATTTATTTAGAATATGAGCTGAACAAGTGCAAATAGAGTATAATGCGCATGCCAAAAGAATTATCGATACCTTGCCCAACCAAGCCGGTGCACCCATCACACCACCAACAATTGCAGATAAAAGAGTTTACCATATGAGTATGTCCATCAGATAGATCTGAAAAATTACAAGAGGAAAAATAAAAGGAGTGTTACCAATTTGAATAAACATCTACTGCCCATCTTTTGTTGATGGCAACTAACAGACAAGGTATTACTAGATACAAAGATTATTTTACTAGAGATAAGAGAGTTTATTTATGTTATTGTTAATAACATAAATAAATTTTCCATAAGTATAAACCAGTATACAAAAAATGGTATCCCATAACCAATAATACTACAGGATGAAGCATGATGGGCAATTGAGCATGGTGCACCTGCTGCATGTAACCAGATGCGTTAAGGAATGGGGAATAACAGAGTAATGCCAGCAGGAAGAGGCAATAACTTCAAAAGTTAATCTTAACTTACAATCTTGTCAAACAAATTGCTAAATGTCCAGTTCATGCTAAAACATTGCAAGGAAAGCATATATTATCGAAACATTCAATAGGGACAAAAAAATAACAGCGCCACAACATATGGGGTAACATTCATGAACAGACATTGTTTAAAGATTCACAAAACCAATGGTCTGCAATACTCACAGATATAACAGGAGCTCAGAGGCTAGCAACCGTCAGAAAATTATTATTGTCTGCGAAAAACAGCACAAGAATACGTCAGAAACATATGATAAGTCCAAATTATATGAAATAAGAACCAAACACAAGCAACATGGATAAGAGGAACATTTAGCAGCATGAAAATTCAGCAATTCATCCATAAAGTAGTTAACTTCAAAGCACTTCTATCATTACCAACCATGTTTGTACAGCATACTTCAGATCCCTTTTACACCCAAAAAAGTCTTAAAATTCAGCATAATCCAAATAAAGGCAGAACTTTTATTCCCGTCCCTGGTAACAGTGTAACACCATCAAGATGCATACTACCCCACAAAATAATCCTACTGATCCACGAAGTTTACAGCAAAAAATTTATTCTTTTGATGTACATTCTACATTCAGAAGTAGTTTACACTACCTCACAAAAGAATGTACATTCTACGTTCATTTGATCCACTAGTCTCCCGAATCGTAAGGGGATATCAGAATAGTTGTCTTACATATGGTATCCACACAAATCTACATATGTATGCAATATATTGACAGAATAGCTGTACAGGGCAAAGCAGTTCATGATAACTCTTATGTACCTGGTACCCCTAATTCGATACTCCTAATTCAGCTCAATATTTTATTCAACCTGCTCATCAGCGCCAATGGAAAACAACTTCGGGGCCTTCTCCACCACCTCCCAAGGGCGCTCGAGCTCCCACACGGCTGCCTTTAGCTCGGCCCTCTTCCGCATCTCATAGATCTGGCGCTCGCATGCAAGACGTGCCTTTAGGAGCTGTTTGGCTTTGTTCGCCTGCATCCGCTTCCATTGCCACTTCGATATGCCGCTGGGGAAAGTTCTAGGGCCACCGCCCATGCGAATCTGTGTTGATTTGCGTGTAAGTGTTCGTGTGCAGGGAGAGGCGAGAGGCTAGAGAGTTTTTTGGTGAGGAAGAGGTAGTTGGGCCGGATAGAACCCTAGATGATGGCGGAAGTGAGACACATTTGTAGGATCGACATTTTTCTTTTTGAGTGCCCTAGTTTTGGAGTTGCAGCAGAGGGGGTTTTGGATTAGAAACCATAAAATTAGAAACCATGATATGTTAAGGGTTTTGGATTTAAAAATTCAAGATTTAGAATTTTGAGCACCGAGTATGGGGTTTAGAATTTCTGATTTAGGGTATAGGGTTTATAATTTAGGGTTTAGGGTATTATATTGTTTACTACTATTATTGTTGTTGTTAACATTCTTTAACTTAATACGATTTTCACAAAATGATTAATTACTTTTAAGTGACAATTCTAATAGGAATGACTAATCTCATACAATAATACTATGTGTGCCTAACACAAATCGAATCCAATCACATATTTAATAATTTTTATTTAATTATACATTCAAGTTTTTTGTTATTTTTATTATCATAAAAAATATATTTCAATTACCCATTTGCAATTTGAAAGAATACAAATTTCAATAGATTTTTTTTCAAATTCAAGAATAAAGTGCTTTTTTTTTATATTTTTTATTTTTTTAGCCAATTAAAAGTTTCAAGTACTTTTTTAAATTAGTGTGAAAAAACTTCAAAAATTATTCTCTAAAATGCTTTATTTTCTAATTTTAAAAGTAATAGAAAAATTTAATATTAGAAAATAATATGACTTTTTTTATTTTAAAAATAATTCAACTTTATTTTTAAATTTTCAAAATATTATGAATTTAAATATAATATGATTTTTAATTTTAAAAATATTGTTTGCGACGAAAAATGCACCCGTCATAAAAAGTACTCATCTTTTCCGACAGGTCATATCTCGTCACAACAAACCCTACTTTTTGCGATGGGAAAATATTGCCATCTCAAATATTAGTATTTTGGTGGCGAGAAGCTCAACGGTCGCAAAAATAGTATATTTTTGTAATGGTTTATTTGTTGTCGCAAAAAGTACCGTCGCAAAAGGTTGACACAAAAAACAGTGACTTTTCTAAAAAATGCAACATGTTAGTCCAGTTCAGGCCAAATCAACTAAAGTCACATTTTCATTCATTTGCCACCAAATACTCATTTTGACAAGTTTTGGGAAATTCAAAATTAATATGGCACAGATACTATTGTCATCGCAATAATCTTTTGCGAAAACAGATCATGCAAATTGATAGTGCAAAATATTACATAATTTATTTTCATTCCGGATGATGAATACTCAACTCAACATCAAATTTGGAATTTTGATATTATCAAACCAAAACTAAACATGTTGGCATCGTCAAACGGCTGCCATCCATATTATTTAATTTTTTGGAATTGTTTTTGCTTTTCCTTGAAGTTTGGTTTTTATTGTTTTACTTTCATTATTCATCTTATTCAGTCACAAAAAGAAAAATTAAATGAATACAGAAAAAAAATCTTAGGATATATACTTAGGCAATATATATGTGCTTGCAAACAAAATTTCTTATGAAAGTTGCTTTTCACCCATC
>JABCMJ010034210.1:0-13846 GCA_014822125.1 Arbutus unedo | reverse complement strand
ATACTTATTGATTCACTAGAATGCTAAGATTTGGATTTTTTTAGTGATTTACTGAAATCTTGAGAATATCACTAAATTTTTGTATATCCTTGCATGAAATCACATAGACTTGTCAATCTTCTATTCTTATATTCCTCATCCTGTATCATCACATAGACCCGCCAATTTTATGTTCTTGTTTATTGGAATCCGAGTGTTGCTAGAAGGAAGATTTTATTGTCAAACTTAAAGAATATTTTCCAAAGATAGTTCGGATTACACCGTGAGTGAAGTCAGTTTTATTGTCGTTTCTATTTGTAGTATCCATTTTAGGATGATAGTGGCGAACAATATACGATAGATTTGCAGAAATTCACTAACGCAAAAGAACAAAATATTTTGAAATTGCAAAAATTTGCCATCGTAAAAAAACAAAATATTTTAAAATTACAAAAATTTATCATGATCTGCAAATTTACCATATCAAAAGAACAAATTTCTTTGTAGCGATTCAAGTCATTAGGTTAGCAAATCTACCATCACAATTACAGAGGGCAGTAAATTTATCTTTGCACATAGAAAATATATGTAGATAAACCATTGATCATACCAAATTAACCATCAGGCCTTCAAATTTATCATCAGTTGTAAGAAGGAGCTGCAAATTTACCATTGACCATACCAAATTAACTATCAAACCTGTAAATTTATCATCAACTGTAAAAAAATGTAGCAAATTTACCATCACAATTTGTCATCAATAAATATACCATCTTGTATTTCATTTTACCTCAGTATCTTGTTGGTAGTTTTTTTTTGGTTTCCATGTGTATTTATATATTACAAAAGTTGATAAGAGTTTGTCCATTGTCCTGTTCATTTGAGTCTAAATTAAATACACGTGTATTTAGCCATCCTTTGGTCTAAATTTAATAGTATTAATGTCAAATTTTCACCCAGTGATATAGTAATGAAATTTAAATATCCATTTTTTAGGAGTAGAGTGCTTAGATTGTGTAATTTTTAAAATTAAGGGTAATTTGGGTATGTTTAAAAGAAAGAACCAAATCATTACCTTTAAAAGTGAATGAAATAAAAAACTAATAAATACTTACAGATAAGACTAAAAAATAAGTGCTTAATAAAAAATCTATGATTAATTTTGGGTAATTAATTGCATTTTTTCTTCCTGTCCTCCAAAATTGATTCTTATGAAAAAAGTAGGGGAAAAGAAAATTTAATTATTTTTTCAATATGCTTTTACATGTATTTGCATGTAATGAATATACCCAGCAAAATAATATTGCAGCAAAGGAGTGAAGAAAGTACAAGTACTTAAAAGTTATAATAAAGGGAATGAGGGCCTTACTTCGAATAAAAGCTTAATTTGGGTGGCTTTCGGTTATACTATGATTCGCGTGGGTTTGGCTTTTATTTTACTCTATGAATGTTTGAATACAAGAGGTTGTGGGTCTGGAGAGTAACTGTTACCACTCTCTCAGAAGTCTCAGCGGTTCCATGTCTTGCAGATTTGTTGTAGGTGGGTCGACCACATTCTCCTCTACGAAATCCAATTCATCTTCTAATCGTGTTTTCATTTCTGGGTAGTCTTTGATTTTTCCGAATGTTACAGGTTTTTGATGGCCTTTGATCTGAAACTGGTGTTTTAGAGAGAAAAACAACACAGAGAGAGAGAGAGAGAGAGAGAGAGATGGCAGAGAAGCCTGAAGTTCTGGAGGCTGTGTTGAAGGAAGCTGTGGATTTGGTAATGGATCCGCAATCTGATGATTATATGCGGTTTTCTTGATTTTGTTGTGTTAAATTTGTTGCTTTTGTTTTGTTTTATCCCCATTCACATTGGGGTTTGATGAAATTGTGTTTTTTTTTTTTTTTAAAATGCAGGAAAACATACCCATTGAGGAAGTTTTCGAGAATTTGAGATGTAGCAGAGAAGGTTTATCCGCTGAGGGTGCTCAGCAAAGGCTAGAGCTATTTGGGCATAACAAACTTGAGGAGAAGAAGGTGCTGTTTCTTATCGAATACCTCTTTCGTATTTCCAATCTATTGGCTCTTTTGAACTGTAATTATGATTCTAAAGTTTATTATAAGCTCAGCCTTTCGTAGTTTGTGTGTGTTCTTTGCCTCTCTTTTCCCTTTATCCCTGTTCTTTTGGAGTTAAGAAGATGTTTTAGTCCTGAAGAACTACTTCTTAGCGCCCTTTCCTATGTTCTCAGCAGGTCATAGCTTGTGCCTGTATGTGTCCTCTCTCTCTCTCTCTCTCTCTCTCTCTCGTTTGGGAGTTGTGAAGATGCTTTAGCTCTTAGGAAGTGTGATCCTGGGGTTAATTCTTGTTAATATTAATCTTTTGGGTGTTCAGGAGAGTAAATTCTTAAAGTTTTTGGGCTTTATGTGGAACCCTCTGTCATGGGTGATGGAAGCTGCTGCTATCATGGCTATTGCCCTCGCCAATGGTGGAGTAAGTACTCTTTAAATTTGGATTTGAGTATTCACCGTAACCAATAATCAGTGGTCAGATACTAAGTGAATGTTCTAATTTGTTTAGGGAAAGCCTCCTGATTGGCAAGACTTTGTGGGTATAATCACTCTTCTGGTGATTAACTCGACGATTAGTTTCATTGAAGAAAACAATGCAGGAAATGCTGCTGCTGCTCTCATGGCTCGTCTCGCTCCCAAAGCCAAGGTAATAAATTATATCTGGTCATTGATCATCCTATACCACAGTTGTTTGCCCACATGCAATTCTGATGACTTGATGCTTTTTCTCTCATTCAAAATTGTTGAGAGCATACATGAACTGCTGTTTTAACTTGTAAGACTATCTCTTGCTCTTTACTTCAGCTTCTATTGAAATTGTATATAAGCTTCATTGGATACGAAGCACGTACCATAAGATTGAGTTTGGGTAAATGCTTCAATAAAGGAAGAGTAGTCAATTTGAAAACCACAAAATAGCCTTGAAAAATTTCCGCAAATAAAAGTGTCTCACTTGACAAGGATAAAAGAGAAGAAAAGTATTTCTGGTATGAGTTTGAGTGAAGAACTGGAGAAGGGTTTGGTTTGCTTTTTTTGCTTAAATTTAACTTTGAGTCAAAATTTGAGTATGGGCAGGGGATGCCGTAGGATTGTTTAATCTTTTACTTGTATTTTTTCTGAAGGTTCTTCGAGATGGGAGGTGGAGTGAGGAAGATGCTTCTATTTTAGTGCCCGGAGACGTCATTAGTATTAAACTTGGAGATATAGTTCCCGCCGATGCTCGTCTTCTTGAGGGTGATCCTTTGAAAATTGACCAGGTGGGTCTTCAAGTAGCTTCTTTGCGTGTGCTGTTCATGTTTGATTTGTTGAGTTCCGTTTGTGTTACTAAACTTTTCTGGTTTTGGTTATGCAGTCTGCTCTGACGGGCGAGTCCCTTCCTGTGACAAAAGGCCCCGGTGATGGTGTTTACTCTGGTTCTACCTGCAAGCAAGGAGAGATTGAAGCTGTAGTCATAGCCACTGGTGTTCACACCTTCTTTGGGAAGGCTGCTCACCTTGTTGATTCTACGAATCAAGTGGGCCACTTTCAAAAGGCAAGAAAGTATAAATTGAAAACACTTTCGCTTTGACTCTCTATGTTTTTCTAACACAATCAGTGGAAAAAAAAATGTACGCCCAGCTTGTTCCCATTTAAGGTATAGATTGGGTACACACTAGCCTTCGGCATTAAATCCACATTTTGTCTGATTCACTATATTTTTTGTATACCATCAGCAGTTTCATAAAATTTCGTCGTTGTGATCTTGCTAGGTTTTGACAGCAATTGGAAACTTCTGTATTTGTTCTATTGCCATCGGAATGATAATCGAGATTGTTGTGATGTACCCCATTCAAGATCGGATGTATCGCCCTGGGATTGACAATCTTCTTGTCCTTCTTATTGGAGGGATTCCGATTGCAATGCCCACTGTCCTATCAGTGACAATGGCCATTGGGTCTCATCGTTTAGCTCAGCAGGTTGGCTATGTTCTCTGGCTTCTTTTGATTACTTTTAGTTGATTACTTGTGTGTATCTGATGTAGAATCTGATTTCATGATTGAAGGGAGCTATTACAAAGAGGATGACAGCAATTGAAGAGATGGCAGGCATGGATGTGCTCTGTAGTGACAAGACTGGAACTCTGACATTGAACAAGCTTACTGTTGACAAGAATCTTATCGAGGTGAGTGATGGGATGCCCCCGATAATCATTGCATCTCGTTCTCTAACTGATTGTGGTCTCTTGTTGCTAGCTGTCTTCATGAGTTTGTTTCTTCCCTCAGGTTTTTGCCAAAGGAGTGGACGCGGATACTGTCGTTTTGATGGCAGCTCGGGCCTCACGGACTGAAAACCAAGATGCAATTGATGCTGCTATAGTTGGGATGTTGGCCGATCCAAAGGAGGTAATTTATTGTTTGTCAAAATGTGTTCTTAAGTTTCTTTTCAAAATTTATTGTAATTTATAGTTTGTGATTTGTATGTGGTAAACATCCAACTCAAAATTAATTGGTTATGTATGGAGAGGCTACATGGACTTATGCATTGGTTTTGGACGTACCCCCTCCGTTCCTCTATTGCATTTTGGAATGTCCTAGAATATTAGTTCTCTTTGACAATTAAAAAGTAAAAAGTGTTTAGATTTGCAAGGCTAACCTTCATGACTTCTAGAAGTAGTTTTAGAAGGTGGTGATTTAAGGGGCAATATTGTAAATCAAATCTAGCGCTTCTCTTGAAAATTTGGAAGTTCCAAAATGGAATTATAAGAAGGGATGAAGGGAGGAATAGTGAACCGATGTTGGATAAGCTCTAAATGTCAAACACTCCTTTGCACGTGCAACTCCCAACTTGCAAGGCTAGAGTAAATAAAGGATCCAGAAGGTAGAGTCACACCGAAACAGTGCATATGGCATAAACATTTGGAATCAATTCATACAGAATAAATAATTGCCCAAAGCCTAGCTCTGATACAATGTTACAATGTTAAAGCTCCAAACTCGAGATTAATTGGCAATGATTGAAGAGTCTGCTCAGGTTCATATACTAGTTTTGGATTTAACATGTGCTCATTGTGTTCAAACTCTAACAATATGTAAGTTGCTTCTTTTGCTTGATATTGTTCTTAATTACAGGCTCGTGCTGGCATCCGAGCGGTACATTTCCTGCCATTCAATCCCACTGATAAGCGAACAGCATTGACTTATATTGACAATGATGGTAAATGGCACAGAGTCAGTAAAGGAGCTCCAGAGCAGGTATCATCTCCACCAGCTTTGTGAATTTGGCTCCTCCTTTCTCTGTTTTTTATGCTAATTCTTTTTTACAATATGGATTTCAGATTCTAAATCTTGCACACAATAAAGCAGACATAGAGCGCAGGGTTCATTCTGTGATTGATAAGTTTGCAGAGCGAGGTTTGCGGTCACTTGCTGTAGCATACCAAGTATGTTTATTCCCGTTTTCCGCGTTTGTGATCCCTTGGTTTTATTATGCGAGTTGTGTTGAACTCGAGTTGCTTTATTGTACAGGAAGTTCCAGAGGGAAGGAAAGAGAGTGCTGGAGGCCCTTGGCAGTTTATTGGTCTCATGCCTCTCTTTGACCCACCTAGACATGACAGTGCAGAGACAATAAGAAGGGCTTTAAATCTCGGAGTAAATGTTAAAATGATTACAGGTGCATTATGTTTTTACCGTTTTATCAAGTGTCTTGCCTTGCGATGCAGTGACTTGCTACGGTATCGACTGGAATCTTTGAAGTTAAAACAAAAATGATTGTTCCGTATGTGACCAAACTGTAATAACATAATTCAACTGTTAATCTTTTGATTGAGTGTGCGATGTTGCTAGGATAATGGAGAAGGTAGTGCAAAGGAGGTGTCTCTTATTCTTTATTATATCAGGATGGGAGAGCCTCTAACAGGGTCATGGCCAAAGGTTTTGAGAGATGAGATGGGTCCTGACTGCAATACAATATTTACCTTCCTTTTAAGCAAAGAATAGGAAGAAATTGAATGATGTGGATAAAATTTGTAGCTGGAAGATCGAATACTGGAAATTCATTGTGGTATCCCATCTGGTCAACTAGGCCATATGGCAGGTAGAAAACCAGCAATTAAACGACTCTAATGGGAGGCTTTTTGGCAGTGGTTTCACAATCGTAGAGACTCAGAAAAAGGGTACAATTGAGCAGTTGGTTGACATACTACAACTTAATCCAGGTCACCTAGTATTCAAGTTGCAGGTACAGGCGCGTTGGCTTGGGGTCAGTGCCTGTGTGCATTATACCAGCTCAAAACCGATGCCTGCTCGAAAGAGATGCATTATCCAAAGGACATATGCATCTGTGGCATTGCTGATGTGGCATAGGGATGTATGCTTGAGTGGCGAGTACAGCTTCATTTTAGGATGGGATGGCATCTTTGTACTTGCATATGTATTTGTACTTAATGTGACTGCTGAGCACAAAATTGAGTGCTACTAGTTATGGTACCCAGGCCCATTTATTGACTGTTGAATGTTTAAACTTCTATTAGGTGATCAACTGGCTATAGGAAAGGAAACTGGCCGCCGCTTGGGAATGGGAACCAACATGTATCCTTCTTCTGCTTTGCTGGGACAGAACAAGGATGAGTCAATTGCTGCTTTACCAATTGACGAGCTCATAGAAAAAGCTGATGGTTTCGCTGGCGTCTTTCCTGGTATGCTGTTACTTTCCATTGAATAATCTCTAGACTTTACGTGTTCATGCGAAGGTGGACTAGTTGTTGTGTAATTGTTGCTTTGTGGAACTTATTGTGGCAATTAATCAGAGCACAAGTATGAGATAGTGAAGCGCTTGCAAGCTAGGAAACACATCTGTGGAATGACTGGTGATGGAGTCAATGATGCTCCTGCTCTTAAGAAGGCTGACATCGGTATTGCTGTTGCTGATGCAACTGATGCGGCCCGAAGTGCTTCTGATATTGTCCTTACTGAACCTGGCCTTAGTGTTATCATTAGTGCTGTTTTGACAAGTCGGGCAATTTTCCAGAGGATGAAAAACTATACGGTATGCACTGGTTCATGTGACGGTTTTTATTTCTTATTTTGACTCCTTTGAAATTAGTGTCATAAGGTTCCATTATTGATTTGTTCTTCATTTCCCATAATAACTAGTGTTCAGTCACCTTTTATCGATCTATGAATCTATCCATTTTTACTCTTCCTCTTTTTGGTGGGTTGTTGCAGATTTATGCAGTTTCTATTACCATCCGTATAGTGGTAAGTTCATCACTGGTATTTGTAGGAGGTTTTCATCATGGTGTCTAATGAGGACAATGTTTTTACCTGTGTCACACATTCGAATTTATTGATTGCATGTTATTTAATCTTCAAAATGCTTCTGTCTGTCTTTCACTTTGACAGCTTGGCTTTATGTTGCTGGCCCTCATATGGAAGTTCGATTTTCCACCTTTTATGGTTCTTATCATTGCAATCCTCAATGATGGTGCACTCTCTCTCTCTCTCTCTCTCTCATGCTTTATCTTACTTTTCAAGAGATGATCCAATTTTGGTAGTGGGTGTACTTTGTTGAAGGTACTCACCAACTATGGTTTGAATTCGAAGATTTTAGATGGCCTTCGTATTTCGCAAGGGTAATCTAGGACAACTTTCTGGGTGCTTTTCTTTGCATCTTACTACCACCTGTGATATGTCAGGCACCATCATGACAATATCGAAGGATAGGGTGAAACCATCTCCTCTGCCAGACAGCTGGAAGCTAGCTGAGATTTTCGCAACAGGTGTTGTTCTTGGTAGCTACTTAGCAATGATGACAGTCATATTCTTTTGGGCGGCTTACAAAACAGACTTCTTCCCCGTAAGTAGGCCTTCCTAAATGTGTCATGGAGATTGTTGTAACTTTCTGAAATTGTTTATAGCTTTCGAGCTTCTGTTCTGTTTTCCATGTCGTTTACTGAAATCACATATCATGTCTTTTTAAAATGCACACAATTGTGTTGATAGGGAGAAAGGAATGATGTAGCTAGTGTGACTTGTTTATGTTCTCTTTGTGTGGATTCTTTATGCTAACCAGACACACATGCATTTATTTTTCCTCATTGGTTAACTTACTAGCAGATTTATTTTCATGGTGTTATCAGAGGGTATTTGGGGTATCGACTCTTGAGAAAACGGCTCACGATGACTACAGGAAGCTTGCCTCAGCGGTATACCTTCAAGTGAGCACAATCAGTCAGGCTCTCATATTTGTTACGCGATCTCGCAGCTGGTCTTTTGTTGAGCGTCCTGGCTTGTTGCTTGTGGTGGCTTTCGTGATTGCTCAATTAGTAAGTCAATGCTATTTATTTTAATACAATTTCCTTTCATTGATGAAACCTAATCCTTACTGTTGGTGTGAACAGATTGCTACTCTAATTGCGGTTTATGCAAGTTGGAGCTTTGCTGCAATTGAAGGAATCGGATGGGGTTGGGCTGGTGTGATTTGGCTTTACAATATCGTCTTCTACTTCCCTCTGGATATCATAAAGTTCTTAATCCGCTATTCTCTTAGTGGGAGGGCCTGGGATCTTGTTCTTGAACAAAGGGTATGAGTGACACTAACTTGGTGGAGTCATATGTCTGATGTTTCTTAATTGATTATTTAATAAGTTTGGACTAAATTAGTTTTTGTATTAGTTTTTTTCAATTTTTTTTATGTTTCCTCATTTGTCTCGAAGAGAGGAATTGGAAAAGTATAAAAATATGGACTGAAATTGAAAAAAGTCTAGATAAGATGACACTAAAAGCATTGAAAAACTGTCTTTTTCAAACTTTTTTTTTTTTGTCTTTAATGAACTTTTGATACTTTTGCTCGTATTTTTTGCTTTTCAGATTTCTTTGGTCAAGACAAATGATTAATCGGAAGAATTTAACTCGAAGTTGACAAAAATGGAGAAAAAATAACTAAAAAGGCAGCGATATTAAAACACTGATTACTTTAGAGGCCAAAGGAGGCTAACTCTAATAGATTCTCCATTTTGCAGGTTGCTTTCACAAGGAAGAAAGATTTCGGAAAGGAACAGCGTGAGCTTCAATGGGCACATGCTCAAAGAACTTTGCATGGTCTGGAAGTACCAGACCCTAAAATGTTTGGTGACCGAACCACTTTCACAGAGCTTAACCAGATGGCCGAAGAAGCCAAAAGGAGAGCTGAAATCGCAAGGTCTGTATGAGCTGACTAGATTAGCTTTCTATCCCTTTGCAACGACATTACTAGATCCCGTTGAAAATCTATGCTTACCAATCAGACTAGAAAATCTTTGATGGTGAACTCATGGGTTTTGTTTATTAACTGTACATATCCATTTCTCATGTTTGTTTTCTATTTGCGTGGTGGTGTTTCAGGTTGAGAGAACTACACACACTGAAAGGTCATGTGGAATCTGTGGTGAGATTGAAGGGTCTTGACATAGACACAATTCCACAAGCATACACCGTTTGAGGAGACAACTTGAAACAAACTTCACTAGTAGTACCCAGAGTAAAGACTACAATGAGCTATTTACCTGCGACTTAACTTGAAATACTACTACTGATTGGTGCGTCTTTGCTTTCCAATGTTGTATTCCTTCATGGCATTTCACTCACATAACCCTGGAGTTTTCCAATTGGGACGGATTCACTTATTGTGTCAAAATTTAGTATTGTTTCAGTAAATGTTTTGTTGTCTTTGGTCTTAATGTCCTTTTCTCCTTTAGTGTTGATTTTCCTTGGTTAAAATTACCGAATCATGATGTCCTCTAAAGTGTATAAGAACCAGAGTGTTGTTTGTTGCTTCGATTCTTCTGGTTATATTATCATCATTTTTCTTCACGTAATTGTACTAATCTTGCACGAGTCTCTAGTTCGACTCTTTCCCGTCTCTTATTGGATTTTATGGGCCAATTGCATGTTATGTCCAGGATTGACATTGCAGTGTAATGACAAATTGAGTCAATGTAAGTTGCAAGGCTACTTAGAAATGCGAGCAGACGGTTATGTTTTGTAGATGAAATCCGGGAAAATGGTTTATGGATATTGGAGAAGCCTCTAATTTACGAACGAAAATATCATGTTTAAGACGATTTGATAATCTATACGAAAAATGTTTAGTAAGTTTGACATGATTTGTGAAAAATGTAAGTCGAGTTATTTTTTCTAGTGTCAATGCAAATTTCACGAGACGATTTTGCAACAATAAAAGAAAACATAGGTCGAGCTCGGTAAAAGCTCATACCAGTTTAATTTGAGTATTAAATAAATCTAACTTGAGCATCTATAATTTTAGACTTGTTTAGTAAATAAGTTAAATTTGAAAATCACAGTATTCGTTCCATTAGGTTCACGGATTTATATATATTTCTCATTTTGACCTCATATTTTCAGATCAAATATTAATTATTTGAACTGTTAAATGTGTTTAAAACATGTTTTTAAGGATACTCGTGCGAAATTAACTCAAAATATTACTAGGAATGACTTGATCTAATTAATTTTTTATAAAACAGTTTCTGTTAGTATTTATGAAAAACTGTTTAGATCAAACCCTTTTCGATATTTTTTTGGATCCGATTTCTTAATTGAAACATTAAGACGTTATTATTTTAACAAAATGAGAGATTCCTCCTTAGAAGGGGACTCTATATATTGCCTTGAGTATGTATTCAAAAGGCACAAATCGATCTAGAATTTGTTCAAAATTTTGTCCAAATTGAGCATCCTCTCACTGTTCTCCACATCGTGGCCTCCTCTACGAGAGTTGTTTTTCACCACCGCAAAAAAAATTGGCGGGAGGAGGGGGTGAGGTTGCCTAAAGACTAAAAAATTATTTCTCTTATTATTTTTTATAATATTGGTAATCCTTATTTTAAGGGTTTGATTTTAGGGAGAAAACTTGATTTTAGTCTTATTTTGAAAAAATAATTAAAAATTCAGTTGATCAAAAATAATATTTAAAAATCAACAGTGGACTCGATTGTTGAAATTTTTTTTTTTTTGTTCTTTTAAGTGTTTCATAGTACTTAAAAATTTAAGAGCGAATATTTAAGTGTCCCGTAGTACTTAAATTGTTTTTGTTTTTTCACTTTTTTTTTTGTTTAAACATAAGGACGATACATATAAGCGTTCCTTGATGCGAAAAAAATATAAATACTTCTTTAATGCATGAAAACACGCTATTTTGTATATTTAAATAAAAAAGATTTAAAAAACAATTCTTCATTTAATGCTTGCATTGTATTTAAAATAATTTAAAATCTCATTTATAATTGTCGTAATTATATGACGTGACGTGTTAATCTTTTTATGCTCCACTCTAATAATTAGTACTTCAAAGTTATATTTTAAAAAAATAAAAAGTTAAATAAATATTACATACTTTCTTTTTACAATTAACATTTTCATAAATTAATCAGTATTTTAACTACTAATACAATTGTGAATTATGAAAAAAAAAACAATACAGATTCTAATCAATACTTTTCCTACAAATTATTTTATACCACAAGGTAAGATGTATTGTATAATGAGTTGTCAATCCCTTAACTTCATCCGATACATTTTGCCACCACCATATTAGGATGGATGATATAGGACAATGAGGTCTCAAGAAAACTTGTGCAAAATATTAACCAATATGGGTAATAGCAATTTCTTGGCGCACCGAAACCGTAACTGGAGAAGATCTCAATGACAAGTGAGTAAAAAAAATCAAGGCATTTATCTCAAATGTATGCAGTACAATGTTGTACCTTGATGCAATGACACATTCCAAAGTCATAGAGTCCATCCAATGTCAATATGGTGCCATAGAATCAAAGCAAGCAAGTAAACTTAGCAGATTATTTGTCAAACTAGCCATTGGATAAAGCACACTATATAAGTCCACGTTTTCTTGAATTTCTTTAATAAGATCCATTTTTACATGTCCCCAATCATCTTTAATCACACAATTAATGAAATTCTCAACTTGAGATGAAAATTTATTATTTGCGTAAAGTTATACCCAGGGCCAGCATTGATTGAAATACATTAGATAAATATTGAACTTACAAGAATAGAATTATAGGTGCGGTGATCTTCTCAATCGGATGAAAAATTAATACCCCACTTTCTAGTAGGAATAATATTTTCTCTCTTGTAAGTCCGGTAATCTACAAAATAGTAACTCATCAAAGAACCCACCACCGACATGGTGGGAAGATACTTAGATGATTAAATCAGATAGAGATCACATAAATATCTATGGGAACAAGCTAACATTCTATAACAGCGTATAATGTGTACATTTCTTCATGTACCTAGACCATTATTTATAGACCATCCGACTTAATCTTCCTAATTTTTTTAGGACTTAGATGCCTCTTCAGAACCGAAATAGAGCGTCTTCTCATTCAGATTAGACTAACCTCGAACTCCTCATCTATATTCAATTAGAACTATATCCAACAAAATAAAGAAAAATTATAATTCTAAAAAAAGATTATTTTTGTTTTTATTTTTTTAAGTGTTCCGTGGTATTTAAAAATTTAAGGGTGAATATTTAAGTATTTTTTTAAAATATTTAAGTGTTCCGTGATACTTGAATTTTTTTTATCTTTTGTTTGAATATAAGGACAAAAAATATAAAGGTTCTTGTACATGATTTTTTTATTTTGTTTCGTATCTCTTTGAACACTTTGAAATTTGTTGCTCTGTAATTTTGAGTTGATAAAGATAAAAAATGTGGGTATGTGTAGTTGGTAGCAATTTTGAATATAACGGTCTTATTATTTAGAGAGAAGGGAAGTGATACTTTTAAAATTTTAGAGGAATGATTGAATATTTATTTAGGGGTGTGATTTTCGTATTTGGAGAGAAATGAAAAGCAATTTCCCTCTGTATATTTAAAATTTCATTTGCAGCCTAGATACACAAATAGAGTATGTATGATATTTCGGCTCATTAAGGTCCGTTAACAAGTTGGACTCAAAACCAGGCCAACTCGACTGGTCAAATTTTCATTGGGCTTGAGCTTGAGTTTGAGCTTGAGCTTAGGCTCGCTAAAAAGTGAACATACTAAAATCAGCTGGGATGGTTTCAGCTCGTTTGCGTCCTGCATCAAAATCTGCCAAATGTCCATTTTGTAGGTTCAGGTTACTTAAAAATCTTGTTTGTATCCTTCATAGAAGTTGAGGAAGAGGATTTTCTCTGAGTACTATTGCGAACATTAAGGTAGAGTACCTAGAATTTGAAAATCAGAACATGTTTTCGTTTGTAGGGCCAAAAGGAAGATGTAGTTAGTGTTATCTAAACTATTATAAATCTGTTATGAAAAGGAAAATAGAATTGAACAATAAAATATAAAGATAGAAACTTACTAGAAATTTTTATCGAGTTCTAGCGACGAAGTAATCGGTGAACCAATATGTTGAACACGAACACTTACTGATCGAGACTTGTGTTTGACACAATATCCTTAAGACAAAATACGTCATCGCTACGGTGCTACGAGATGACTTGGCGTCTGTCTCCCAGGATGCAACGATCAACACTAGTAGTAGCAGCACTACAAACTACTAGTCTGGCGAACCAGAATGTGCACTGGACTCTCTCTCCCAAAGAACAGAAATAAGTGCGAACAAAATGCTATGAATGCAAGATCAAAGGTATGAATTATGAAGTGTGAAAATATGGACTGGAATGGCCTTTATTTATAGGCTGTAAAATGGTGCAACTCTAAACGAAATTCTAAAACGAAATTAATTCGGTTGGGCAACGCGGGTCAGAAACGGACGGGTTGGTCTAAACAGGTTAACCGGATCCAATAAATAAAATTCTAA
>JABCMJ010034207.1:0-13384 GCA_014822125.1 Arbutus unedo | reverse complement strand
TTTACATGGTTCCTTATATACCCAAGATCACCCATGTAGTGTGGAACGAGACATCACAATTTTTCTATCTTTAAGACCTTGCGTCCTCGCAAGGGTTGAACACTAGAGTCACCACAGCCTAACTCCTGGGTCTGTTCTCTAGTGATCAAACAAAATTCCAACCCCACACTCGATCATGTACATGAGTCGCTCTGATATTATTTGTAACGTCTTATGTAAATTACTGACCCAACAATTTGTTAGAGCCTAATCACGTGGTCCAAAATACTTAAACCCAAATTGGTAGTAGTAATTTACATAATTCATTATATATCCAGAATTACGCATGTAAACTTTCAATGTGAGATGAGACATCACATCAGTAGTCTTAATTAAGCACCACTACATAGTGCTGATCATTAGCCGGGCTTCTAGCAATTTCTGAGCATGCACTGCCACCTTGTAGACAATATGTTGTCCAACAATGACACCACTCTACTAATGCCTTACATTCAGAGAATTCTTTTTTATGTGTAATGGAACAACTGTTGCCTCATCTGTCTGCTGACTAGAATTGTACGAACGACTTTCTAGAATAGTGATGATGTAGATATCGACAGGCCGTGACATAGTCTAGTGACAACTCCTATTCTTCTCCACTATCTATCACAAGTTCTAATCACAAAAATCAATATTTTCATGACAAAGATGAGGAAAAATAATAAGAATGCTATAGCTCTAGAATTAAAATTAAGATTTTTTTTGAATTTAAAATAAAAGATTATGATTCACTTACATTTATGAAATAAAATTCAACTACATTGTGATTTTTAATTTTGAATTCAAACAAAAAAATTAATTTTAATTCTGAAAGTGTAGAGTTTTTTATGCACCTATAGATCTCTTTGTGCGAAACCCTACAGCAGCTAAGTCTGTTGCATGTACGCAAGTGGTACAAGTAATTTGCTTGTTTCTAATTTGTCGTGGGATCAATTTGGTGGTTTTGAATGATTAAGTGACCAAAATAGTAAAACACGTGTTTATGTGGTTACAGTAAATCGTCAGACGTCAATATAGATTTTGCAACTCTCTTTAGGTACATATAAAAGAAAGTTACTTTTCGCCCCTCACCAAAAAAGAATATATATATAATTGTCTAAAAATTAAAAAATTATTTTTTTGTTATTTTTATAATATTAGTAATTTTTATTTTAAGAACTTGATTTTAGGAAAAAATTTTGGTTTTAACTTTATTTTGAAAAACTAATTAAAAATTTAATTGATTAAAAATAATATTTAAAAATTAACTGTAGACTCGATTATTTAAAAAATTAAATTTTTTTGTTCTTTTAAGTATTCTGTGGTACTTAAAAATTTAAGATCGAATATTTAAGTGTTCTATGGTACTTAAATTATTTTTTTCACTATTTTTTTGTTTGAACATAAGGACAAAACATATAAGTATTCCTTGATGTGAAAAAAATAGAAATGCTTCGTTAAGCATGAAAAAATATTATTTCTTATATTTAAATAAAAAAAGATTTAAAAAGAAGTTCTCCATTTAATACTTGTATTACATTTAAAATAATTTAAAATCTCATTTATAATTGTCGTAATTATATTACGTGACATATTAATCTTTTTATACTCCACTTCAATAATCAGTACTTCAAAATTATATTTAACAAAATAAAAAGTTAAATAAATATTACATACTCTTTTTTTGCAATTAGTATTTTCATAAATTAATCAGTATTTCAACTGCTAATACAACTATGAATTATAGAGAAAATAACAATACAAATTTCAATCAATATTTCTCTCGCCCATTACTTCATATGACAAGTTAAGACGTACTGTATAATGAGTTGTCCATCCCTTAGTTTCATCCGATGCATTTTTCTACCACCATAATGGGATGAGTGATACAGAGTAATGAGGTCTCAAGAAAATTTGCACGAAATGTTGGCTAATACGGGCAATAGCAATTTCTCGGCGGGCCTTGACCGCAACCGGAGGGGACTTCAATGGTAAGTGAGTAAAACAAGCAGAAACATTTATCTCCAATGTATGCAGTACATGGTTGTACCTTGATATGATGAACTTGAACTTTTATTTATAAACTTTACGATTTAATCTTTCTAATTTTTTTAGAACTCAGATTCTTCTTCATAATTGAAATAAGACCGTCTTCTCATTTAGGTTAGATTGATCATAAACTCCTCATCTGTATCTAATTAGAACTATATCCAACAAAATAAAAAAATTATAATTCTAAAAGGTGATTGTTTTTGTTTTTGTTTTCTTAAGTGTTCCATGATATTTAAAAATTTAAGGGCAAATATTTAAGTATTTTTTTTAATATTTAAGTGTTCTGTTGTACTTGAATTTTATTTTGTTTTTGTTTTCACCTTTTTTTTTTTTTGAATATAAGGGCAAAAAATATAAGTGTTCTTGTATAGGATTTGTCATTTTGTTTCGCACCTCTTTAAACACCTTGAAATTTATTGCTCTGTAATTTTGAGTTGATAAAACTAAAAATATGAGTTTGTGTAGTCGGTAGTAATTTTGAAGATAATAACAGTGATAGTCTTGATATTTATGTTGACTTTTAAGAATCTAATCGATTTTATTTTTATTTTTAATCATACATTTTTTTTAAAAACAATAGAAAAGAATGAAATAGAACATAATAGTATTTTTGTAATTCGGATGGAGGAGGGGAGTGTTATTTTTTGTAATTTAGAAAAAAAAATGGGAATGAGAATGGGAGTGACATTTTTGAAATTTCAGGAGAAATATTAATATTTGTTTAGGGGGTATGATTTTTATCTTTGGAAATAGATGAAAAGTAATTTCCCATATAAAACCATCGTCTTCTGCATTGACACGTGGTCAAAATGCGTGGCATTTTCCCATTGTGTTAATTGTAAGTGGCATTAATATAATTTTGAATTGCACTATTAATTTTAGTGTACCGAACGACGTTTGCAATTTCGATTTGGGTTCAGTAAATTTTAAGGGTGCCGTGATAGTAAAAGTAAGACGCGGTGGTAGTGAATGCGTTGTAATGGTATTAGTTTGCAATGATGATAAATAACTACAGGTGTAATCGGTTGAATTCGGTCTGATTGAAAGAAAAATTCGAACCGAATTGGATTTTTTAGTTTAGCAATTTAGAAATTCAAATCAAATCAAACTAATCTAGTCTAGTTTTGTTTGGTATGCTTAGTTTTAGTCCAATTTTTCAGTTTACGGATTTGGTTAGACCACAAATAGGCCTAGCCAAATATAAAGAAAAAATTTATTTTTTTAGTTCATGTGGAGCTTTTTAGTCTGTGCAGCAACTTCACTCACGAGTCTGTGCCACTTTGAAATATGGTTACCTAGATATGCAACTAGAACCAAGATTAGTGCTCCACTTGTCGGAGTTGGGTCAGGAAGCACTTTGATACCTAAGTCAATACTTAAAGGAGAACAAGGAAAGTAGTGAGTTAGAATTTAGAAAGTTGTGCATAACTCTGTTCTCCAAATAATGTACCTTATATACACCTCTTGGCTTGAGCACTAAGCGTAAATTGGTAGATGCAGAGTACAGTCTCTAATGATAGTGACCTGTAACTGAATTCTATAATAACATCAGCCACTCACATGGAGAATTCCAATTTATACATCATGTTCTACAATCTATACACCTATTGCGTGGTGGACTCTAATCTACTATGAATGACTCTGGCTCGAACAAACAGGTTTGAGCTCAGCGTGAACCCATAAAGTGCTTCTGGGCTAACCAGAGATCACTATGAGTCACGTGACAGGTAGTGAGCATAAAGTCTGCTTGAGATGTTGACCTCGGGCTCGGTCCTAATTTCAACTCGGTTCGGTTCACTACTTTTCTTGATTCGGTCCTCCACAACAGCCCGTCAACTCTTCGTCACCTTGGTTGGGGAAGGGTTGATCACAAATTATTGAATCAATAATATGTCTACCGAACTGAAAGAGAACGAAAGATGATGGTATCACCTATACAGGCGAGCACGGCTCCCTATGAGGTATGATAAGACGTGTCGATCATCCAGCCTACTAGTGCCAATTCAAACAACATGTGGCATGGGTCCTTTTGCAGAAGCACGTGAACCATCTCCCTTGCATTAAATGTGATGTCAAGCATCATGAAGTGATAGGTGGAGATGTTATGCCTCCTCGATTCGCACACGAACATTTTAAATTGTTGATTCTTTTCAAATTCCCTCCACCTTATTCGTATAAATAGGGTTGTAACCTTCAAAAACACATTTTGCCATTCTATTCTCTTTCTTCTTGCATTCTTTGTGTTTTCAAAGTTCACAAAATGCCCAAATCTCTTTCGAAACCCTCAATGCCTCCATTGCTTTCAAATCGAGCATTCAAGATTCCTAATGCACCCTAATTATATAAGGCTTGGTTTTCGAATTCTTTAGGTTCTTCCAAGAGAAGTTCAGCCCCAAGTGTTCACAGGTTAGTTTGCTCCTGTTCTTCGTCACTCTTTAGTCTTCACTCGTCTTGCATCACATAATTGCCTACTTGTTGTTCGATCTCTAAGTTTTGATCAATCTTCTAGTGGGTCTTACGCTGGGGTCCATTGGATTCTTGAACCAATTCCACTTTCAATATTGTGCAGTAGATCATTGCATAGTAAGAACACAGTAATGACCAAACCCTAATTGTAGGCATATATCTTCTTGTTAGGTGTCAAAGGATGGATCTTGGCAAGTATAGGGCCATATTTGCCCATGAGGATTCAATTAGAGCTTTTAGGGAAGAATTTAGAATTTCAGATGATGTGTAGTTGAGACTTCTTCCTCCTAGGATGGTGTCGAGCCCAAAGAATGATAGGATTCACATTCTTATTACCGCCATTACAGAGGGTGGAGTTCAGTTCCCCCTCTATCCCTTTCTACGTAGATTTTTCAATGAGCTTGACTTGACCCCGGCTCAAGTATCCGTAAATGTTTTTCAGATTCTAAACGGCATTATCTAGATGAAGGAGGCCCACAATCTCGATTTTGAGTTTGAAGACATCTTTGGGGCATACACCCTGAAGGGGAATAAGAAGTCCAGGTGTTATTACTTCTAGTGCCTATCGGGCTAAAATCTTACCTTAGGACTCCTCCCCGACTCTAATAAATTTGCCAATGATTACCTATCTATAAAGAGCAACTTTCAATTTGGCCCTGATGGACTGATGATGTACCAAGTTCCCAAGGAAAGAGGAATTTCCTGGGCCTATATTTTCTCGTAACTTCTTTTAGAACTATTGGATCTTTCTCTTCGACAAGGTGCTTACTGTCTCCTCCTTTCTATTTCTGGTGACCATGTCGTGCCGAGCTTCAAAATTGAGGCAAATCTTGATCGCTTGACTAAGATCTACGAGATCGAATTCCGAGATGCACCACTGATTCTTGGTTATTCCTCACACTATACCTCCTACCTTGGAAGAGGAAAAGCGCATGCTTAAGTCGGAAGTACCGAGATAAACACCTAAGGCTCCCAACTCTAAATCCTGCATCGAACCTAAAAATAGAATAGTGAGACGCTAAATAGTATGTCGAGCCCATATCACAATTAGTAGCCCCTGAACATATGAGATCACTCTCTAACCCAGAAACTGATATTGAAGAGGTATCAAGACCCAATATGGACAGACCGGTCAACAATATGGCCGAAGTAGTCGGCTCTGGCAGAAAAAGAAAAAGCCCATACAAATCGCCTCTTCTAAAAAAGGATGTCAAACCGTCAACAGTAAAATAGACCAGACTTGCCAAGGAGAGCCAGGCCCAAACGAAGTCAAGGCTCAACTTGGCAAAAGATACCTAGCACTGACTGTTGACCTCAGCAAAAATCCTTGTTGTTGAGAGTGTCCAACTGCCTTTTTTGATTCTCTTCCGCCTCCACCCAGTGCATCACACCCATTATGGAGTCCCCGTTAGCCACCAATAGTCGTGGATTAGTTCGGCAAAGCAATCGCGAGCAAAAATGTGGCTTTAGGAGTGGCCAAGTCCGTGATACTGCCCGTCGCCATGAAGACCCAGCCCACTGACATGATGCAAAATTTCAAGAAAGGACTACACAAGCATATTGATGTCTTTCCCTTTCTAATTTTTCTCATATTGTAAATCTTTCATCTCGACATCATATAAATTTCATATCCGCTCAATATGTTTTAGGCCCTTCAGCACTTCATGGGCGTAAATACTCAAATGCAAGAGATTGCAAAAATTGTACATCACTTTATCGAGAAAGCCAAAAACCACAAGCTCAAGGTGACACAGCTTGAGGGAGAGATGACCCATCGGGACACAGTTGAAGCGGACCAAGAAAAAAAAAATTAACAGATGTCGATCTAAAGGTGAAGGAACTTCAACTTCACATTCGAAAGGAAGAGAGAACGAAGGAGGCAATTAGAGCAGTCTCTTATGCTAAAGTTTTTAGGAAGCCAAGACGAGTTACATGTACTAGACGAACCAACATATGGACGATATTTACCAGGAGGGATAGTTGGACGGGTTTGCGATAGCGAAGGTACCAGTAGGCTCTCTCTTGTATGACAACTTTTAGAAATGCCCCCATCAACAAAAGAATGATGCCAGAGCACAAAGTTCACAACCTACCATGAGCTATCCCAAGTGGCACCGAATGGGTTTAGCCCAAAAGAAGTTCATCCAACTAGCTTTTACCCAAAAGAAGGTCACCTAACAACTGGGAGAGGTCCAAGAAATCCTTAAGTGGTTGGAGGTGGCAGTGACAAAGGCAAGCGGATTTTGATAATTACTGGTTGGGCTAGGAGATCTGAAACACTTTGTTTCGAAATGTCTTGTTTTCTTGTTGGTTAAAGTTGTGATATCTTTGAACTTTTGAACTTTGAATTCTTGTACTATTTTGAACTACTCTTTCTCATGAATGGATATTTTGAATGGATTCTATACTTGTACAACTTACTTTGCATTTTTCTAGTTATGAACACACTCTGTTTATTCTATTTGCTCAGCGCATGTTTTGAGTTCATTGTTTGTATATGTGATAACCTTACCAAGATCCTTCTCCCCTACTTTGGGTTGGATTGAGCACCGATCTCGATTGGGCCAAATTAAAGCTATGAATGAAGTTTATGGAAATAAAGTTGTAAACAACTCTGAACTTGGCAATGTCATCAAGGCTATGGCCTAGATCCCATGAAGATTCGACACTACCTTTGAATTAGCTTCAAGGCTTAACTGAGTGTTGGTGAAAACATCGATAATTTTCATAGAACCCATGAGGGTTCGGCAATACCATTAAATTGGTTCGCACACACAAGTCAGTAAAAGATGATGTGTTTTAAGGAATGCTTGTTAAGGACCCTATTTGGGGAAAGGAGGACCACTATTGCTTCGACGTCGCGATTGTTAGAAGCACCATCCACATAGAGTTTCTATATGTCTCCATGAAAGAGCTTCCAAGTAAGAACATGCTCCTTTTTCGACTAGGATATTTCCTGGTTCTCGATCAGTTGGAGTTTTGTTGGCTCAGAGGGAGAATTCAGCAATGACATTGGCAAAGACTTGAGGTTTGATTGCCAACCGTCATTGAAAATTGATGTCGTAGTTGGCTAGTTCAACAACCCACTTAGAGATACAATTGGAATGATTTTCCTTGCATATGAGAGACTTCAATGGTGGGCTTGGAAGT
The DNA here is from genome assembly GCA_014822125.1 of Arbutus unedo. Classification (NCBI taxonomy): domain Eukaryota; kingdom Viridiplantae; phylum Streptophyta; class Magnoliopsida; order Ericales; family Ericaceae; genus Arbutus; species Arbutus unedo. Next base: position 5,698 of record JABCMJ010034207.1, on the reverse strand, counting down.
AGGGTGCCAACTTGTGGGATACCAAGACGAGAGCCAAAGTTAGCTTATTCAAAGGTAAGTATCTTGTCTTGGCACTCATTGTGGTCGTGCTAACATAATAGATGGGAAAATGATTTTTGCCCTCCTGATGCACGAGGACCCAGCTGACAACATGTTAAGAGACAGCCAAGTAGAGGTATAGGTCCTTAAATTTTTTTGGTGTGGTCAGAAGGGGTGCTGAGCTGAGATATGTTTTGAGCCTCTCGAGGGCTTGACTGCATTCTGAATTTCATTTGAAGCTCTGTCAGCTGCTCTTCTTAAGAACCTCAAATAACGATTGACATTTGTCGAATGACCAACTGATGAAATGATTCAATGCAGTCGCCATGCCAATCAATCTTTGAACTTTTTTCATAGTGCTCAGGGATGGGGGAAGTTTTTGTATGGTCGACATATGAGTTGGATCAGCCTCAATTCTATTACGCGTAACAAGATAACCAAGAAATTTACCCAAACTGACTCTAAAAGCACACTTGTTTACATTGAGTCTGAGCCAGTGGGTCTTAAGAATATCAAACACTGTTTGTAAATCTACCAAATGAGAACTTTCATCTTTGCTCTTCACAACCAAGTCATCAGTGTATGCTTTCATTATATCCTTGAGCTAAGCTTTTTAATATCATTGTGACCATCCTCTAATAGGTAGCTCCGACATTCTTCAGGCCAAAAGGCATAACTCAGTAACAAAATAAGCCTCTCAGACTGCTGAATGTCATCTTGATTCTATCTGGCTCATGCATAGAAATTTCGTGATATCCTCTATAACCATCCATGAAACTCAACTGTGCATGGATGGCTATTACGTTGACCAATTGGTCGATGCGTGGAAGAGGAAAACAATCCTTTGAGCATCATTGAGATTCATGTAATCAACACAAACTCTCCACTTAACATTTTTCTTTTTGACTATGACGGTATTTGCCAGCCAGGTCAGGTATTAGAGTTCCTCAATAGTTTTTTTCTAGCAGTTTCCCCCACTTGTTCTATCACTGCCTCAATGTGCACAATGGCTGACCGTCTTGCCTTCTGGATGATGAGACGCCAACGGAGTCCACGTTGAGATGATGAGAAATAACGTTTGCATCTTGTCTAAGAAAACACCTCTATAATCTTATTTAACAATGCTACCATCTTGTTCCTCTCTTATTCGGACATGGAAGAGCCAAGAAGAAAGAAACCATTTGTTGAATATTGGTCGATCGATAAGGTGCCCAAGTCTTCTACTGCCTTCTTGGCAGTGACTGTACTGACATCTTCAAGGACTGGAGCATCTGGAACTTCCACCCATTGGACTTGTTTTGCGTTTGCCTTGCTTTTTAATGCCACTACATAACACTTTTTTGCAGAGATTTGATCCCCAAAACTCTCTTCTGTGCCGACCGCTTCTGGATATTTGATCACTTGGTGATATGTTGAAGCGACCACACTCATCTTGTGCAACCGAACATGGTCGTAATTGCATTATACGGGCTCAGCATGTCAACAACAACAAACTCGCAATTCAAAGTGATGGATCCAGCTCGTACTGGCAAAACTACTTTACCAACGGAAAAGACTAGAGCCCTATTAAAACCAACAAATCAGACTTCATTCTGTAGCAAGTCATTCTCTGACAACTTGAGCCTCTTAAACAAAGAGCAATACATCACCTCAAGTGAACTCCCTTGGTTGATCAATACCCATTTAGCATTGCAAGGGCCGAGGCAAATTGTGACAACTAGAGCATCACTGTGTGGGTTTTGTACTTGCTCTAAATCATTGTTCGACAAGGAAATTACCCTGGTATGAGTTAGCTCAAGCCTCAATTTCTTTGCTAGAGTCTCAATGCTCATCACTTGCTCTGCTGCTTGAGCTCTATACAGATTATCTGTCACGCCCTCAATTTTTAACATAAAAAAATAATAAAAAAATAATTTACCGGTCCTCACAAGACTCACCCAACTTTAAAAAATATACATTCATGATGTGTAAAAGTTTTCCATTTGATCATAAGTTACAAAATGTGTCATCTCAATCCGATAACCATCCACATTGAATCAAAAGTTTAGAAATATTACATCAAATAAGTCGTAAGGTCGACAAAGAGTAACATTACTTCTTTTAAAAAATAGTTGGTCAAAAGATGCTAAATAACTATACATGTAAACTCTCAATAATGCGTCAGTCTAAGCATGCCATGCCAAACCATGCTAGTTCTGTGGGGCTCTATCTACAAAGAATGAAGGGTTGAGTTAACAAGCCTAATAGGAAAATCTATACCAATCTTACATGAATATGAATTGATATGGTATGTCAAGTGATCATTGACATACCATTCTAACAAGATCATGCACAAACACAAGGATAAACATTGAGGGCACATAAATCTGTCGCATGACATCGATTAATTCACAATAATATTGTTTATCACATTTCCTTTCTCATAAGTTTAGTCACGTGTTCTCACTGTGTATCAAATTGTCATGCCTATCAATCTTGTATGAAACTAGTTCATCACTCCTAAAATTCTCCTAAGGGAGTCTAGTTGATGGTCTTCCTAGCATTCTCTCCTAACATTTCCTTAAGGGAGTCTAGTCCATTTATCACATAACTTAAGTGTCCACGCATGTTACGGGCCACATGTCAATTTCATTGCGTCATTTAAACAACCGTGCAGTTCATATGTTTCATTACCATCATTTTCTACTTAAAACATGTCATAGAATCTTATTAACATCATGAAACAAGTAAGAAATGATCATGTTTCAAACTCCATACTAAGTGTTCAAGCTTTACTCTAGTTCATCCGGATGGGGAGGCGCAGGTCATTCGGATGGGATCAAGGAGATAGGCAATCATATAACAAGCTCACCCAGATGGATGAAAGGAATCATCCAGATGAAAGTTCACCCAGAATGGACAGTTCCATAAGTCATCTAGTTGGAACACAAGGTCATCTGAATGGGGTCAACCATTTGGTTAGATTTTAACAAGACATCCTGTTGAATCAAAAACTTTATTGGTAAAAAGGAGAAAAGCATCCAGATGGGCCATGATGCCATTCGGAAGGATCACTTTTATGAATGTAGAAGATGGGACAGTCTTGCAAGGCATCCGGATGAATCAAGGAGGACATCCAGATGAATTTCATTCTCAAACAAAGAAAAACATGATCAGTTCCACAAGGCATCTGAATGGGTTCATCAGTCAAGAAAGATGTGTGACTTTTGCAAAATTTGGTTTTTGAAAGGGGGCTTCTTCAAGTACCAAATCAAGTCCTATACGTACAAGGGAGATAAGAAATCCCTGCCTCGAGTGTCCGATCGAAGATTTGAGCTACGAATGTGAGCCCTAACATCAAAAGGTGAGAAAATTTCGAATACTCCTCCTCCGAGCCAATGAATGCGATCAAATACTTGATATCCACCGAGTATGAGAGGAATATGGAGAATCTTGAAAGAATTTCATGTTTGGGCAAGATTTTCAGATAAGGTGTTGATGAGAGAGTAATCGTGAGAGTGAGATAAGGGTTTTGGATCTCAAGGTCCATTTCTGTGATGTTTTTATCAAACAAAATGTCAAAATTACACTTACACCCCTGTATTGCACCACATGCTTCCATCAAGCCCCCAAGAATACCTCCATTACACATTGGCCTCAAATCATATTTCATGCATAAATACAAATGATCAAAAATGCTCCAGACTTTAATATTAAAATGAAATTTTTTCTAAGTTTCTGCATCCTTCTTCACAATGTGGTTAGTCGAAGGTTTCTCATACATACTCGATAAAACTTCCATCATACCTTGAGCAGTCGTTTCCTTCACAGCGTTTTGCGCAACTAATATAGATAGAGTCAATCGAACAATTCCTAGCACCTGCCTATCTAGGATCTTCCACTCATCATCATTCATCACTTTCGGCTTAGAACCATCAAGGGGTTGATTCAACCCTTTGCCATATAAATAATTCTCGATTTGCATCTTCCAATACCTGAAATTATTGTCGAACTTCGATTCCTAGTCCTTTTCCTTCTTTGAACCTGAGAGCTCTGATACCAATTGCTAGGATACTATGAAAACAAGAACAGTAAACAATCACACAATCAAAACACAATACAAAGATTTATGTGATTTCGAGTTAAGCAAATCACTTAATCGTACATCCATGGGTTGTTGGGGAGTTTCACTATGATGAGGGAGAATTAGGTTTACAATTTTGAGTGTCTTATAACTTTATATTTATAGCTACATAAAAGGACCAAATTAAAAAATCTCCTAAAACACGCAAAGAAATGAAATCTGATGCTGCGTTCTGTCTGAACACACAAAATTCCATCTAAATGCTCAAAAGAACAAGTCCACTACAACATCCGGCCCCCTGCAGACGCTCCTGGCAGAGGAGTCTTCATACTAACAACTAATAAATTTTTATCCATACCAAAATAGATCTCTTACACACAAGAGCGGAACTCTGTTTTCTATACTCACCATTTCATATATTTATTTAGGGCATTCAAATCCAATTATTCTGTCTTTTTTGTTGGACCAAATAAATGCTATGTTGACAAAATACAACTTACGAATGAATTTGGATAAGATTACTACCTAAAATTTTCCAATTTATAAGATTTTTCATACAATTGGGGTACAACGTGGTTTGGCTAGTAAGACGTAACTATATTTTTATTCGGCCATGAAATAGATTCTACAAAATTTATAATGCTGTGATATTTTGGGTTACTATATTACTCTCTATTTTTTATGAGTTATCCTATTTGATTTCTCATCCTTTCTATTGTTTTAGAATTTGTTTTTTCTTCTAATTTTCACATTATAGTATCTCATCTCCATTTTTGCAAATCATGAGCTTCTCCTTTCTAATTCTAAAGTTATGATTTCGTAGAGAAACTTGCAATCTTTTAGTATTTTATATATCAATAAATAATTTTTTGAAAGCCACCAAGGTGATATATATGCAATTGCTTAGAGAACAAAAGAAGGAATCAAAAGAATCTGTTAGGTCCAAAAGCGTTAGATATCTCTAAAAGGACGTGAGACTTTTGTTTCATAAAAGAAATATGAAATTACTTATTTTTTCTATTATTCTTTAAGTTTTAAAATTGGAAAGATTTTCTTCAGAAAATGATCATCTATCATATGGATAATCACGACGATAATTAGTAGAAAGATCACAAACCTAAAAATTAGGTTATGATTAATGAGTTTCTATAGGATACATTAATAAAACACTTAAATATGAAATCACTACATTGATACATAATTGGCACGTGCATTGCACGGATTTCACACACACACACACACACACATATATATAGTAAGCTTTTATTGAAGAATTCTTCATTTTGATAAAATAAAAACCTCTTATTTTTTGATCAAATATTAACGATCGGAACCGTTCAATGTGTTTAAAAATATATTTTTAAGGGTACCCGTGAGAAATTGACTCGAACAAAATATCAAGAAGGACTTGATCTAAACAGTTGTTTATAAATACTGACAGGAACAATTTTATGAAAAATTATTTCGATCAAGTCATTTCCGGTAATATTTTGAGCTGATTTCTTGCGAGTATTCTTAAAATATGTTTTAAACACATTAAACGGTTTCGATCATTAATATTTGATCAGAAAATGAGAGGTTCTCATTTTAGCAAAA
>JABCMJ010034201.1:0-27637 GCA_014822125.1 Arbutus unedo | reverse complement strand
ACTTACATCCACCAAACGATGTGGGACCCTTGACCATCCATCCGGACGTCCCATTGAGACTCCATCTCTCGGACGCCGGCCTCACAGCCTACAGTCTGGCTGGAGTGTCACACTAATGATCAAAGGTTGCTTCAGATGTGTATGAGAAGGAAGATTCTCACAAATATTGACTTTTAGATAAACACAAACATAATCTCATAATTAAGGAAAAATGCAGAAGAGGAAAAAGAACCTTTCAGAATGAAGGGGATTTTCAAAAACTCTCTGAAACGATCCACAAACATGTTGGTAGAGTTAAATCGGGAGTTTACTGTATTTTTTCCTTATTTTTTTTTTTGATTAAGAGCATTTTTTTATTGACCCCCTTCATTATTAGTCATGATTCATTATTACTCATAATTCACATGATATAGATCTCAAGATATTACGTTATGAGATTTTTTTATTTATAGGGCTAAAATATAGTACAAATTTACGTATTATTAAATTTCGTCATTGAGCTGTATAGCGCATGCTTTATATTTTTTTTTCTATAAATGATTGTATATTTTAAATAATAATAAAACCCAATGAGGAGCTTCTCTTATTACTATATCTGCTAAAAAATCATATATGTAATGTGGTTAAAATTTAAAATTGTTATACAAAGTGGATTCTAAAACAGGGGCGGAGTTACTTATAAATTTACTCCATGGAATATTATGCACTTTCCTACAATGGTATAATCTACACCATAGAATTATACATGTTACAAATATTTACACCCAATACCTAAAAATTATTGGAACTTATAGCTCATATATGGAGAGGTTCCGAGGAGTTTTAGACAAAGGCCAGAAGCCGAGCGGAGCGATTTTTTGGAAAACCACGTAATAACAAATCCTAGACATTCATATCAATAACAAATCTCGTTCCGCTCCCGTGATTTATCCATTTTTTAGATAATCATGTAAATCCTATAGTGATCTCTTTACTATTTTCGTATTCTATATTGTGTGTTTGATTATTGATTACGCTTACAAAAATCCTCAATATGCTCGTCTAAAAGTACAATCTTTTTATGCAAGACACTCACCTTGTCAATACACCCCCGAAAATTTTATTTTTTCTTTTTTTTTTCAGAACAAATATTTGACATGTTAATGTTATAACATCTATAGCATGTTCAAGATCGATGGATTATATCCATACGATCGCCTATTTCGATAAGCATAAATCAATCATTTGCATATCAACCGAGTATGGTAAATCACTGAAACTAGAGGTAAAAAATTCGGTATAGTTTTTAGCGAAAGTGTAGGGTTCATTGTGAGAGGGGGATTTGGGCTCGCAAAGGCGGAGAAGGGAAGGGATTTTGTTCTTCGATTTCATTAAGAGACAGAAATAAAAAGGTACAACTATTTAGGTTGAACTAGGATTAAAAGTGTGTGCATTCACACACCTTCACGTGACGAAAATGAAGGAGAATACCAAAGGTCAATAGGTTGGGTTGACTATTTGAGTTATGAGTATATTTTATAATTGTTCACCTCAAAGTTATAGAATAAGATAAAGCTATAAAAAAGTGTACTTAATTATGGCTAAAGTTTACTGTCACTTGCTTTTTTCATGCCTTTAGATGGGCTTTTGAGTACAATACACATTAATTTTAGCCATTTAACTAATTGGTGACTTAAATGAACTTTAATGGCTTAAAAGTAAGGTCTTCTCCCATAAGTAAAGGGCAAAGAAAAGGCATTAGCATCCTTCCTTTAATGACAATGCAAGCCTGCCAATCCTATCCTTCTTTCTTGACATGATGGCCCACATAGCAAGTCCATAGATACATTCATGTGGTTTTCTTTTAACCGAGGTATCCGGTCAGTTTGGAATATATTCTACCTGTTGCCGATTAGTCTTTAGGGTTCTGAAGTTAACGACCGTAGTTGTTAAGGTTCGACCTCAGATTGTAAAAACTATGTGCATCGAATTGATTCGAACATATCTGAATATAGATTTTCTAAAACTTATTTGGGTACTGGCACTTCCTCTTACAGTGGAAAACACCTCATCTTATGTGTATTAATTGCCTACAAAACTAAGGTTATTTGGCTTCAAGAGAAAGCAGCAACATGATGATAAAGTGAAGAAGTTGACTTTCTATTCTCAAATCCCTATGGTTTGGCTATACTTCCTAGAAGTGTTTGACATTTTTTAATTCCTTGGCAATTACGTTATCTATGTTTTACTGCAACAAAGTCAAAAATGATAATGAATCCTCAAGTTGATTTTATATAAGCATTGTGATCAAATATATATATATATATATATATATATATATATATATATATTATGTATAATTTTGATCTGTTAGGACAACGCATAATATTCTGTGAGATAAATTTATCAAAATACCCAAATAAGAATTTTCGAATTCAGTGGGATCCCACTTGTCAATACATATATCGGCCATGCCCATATGCCAAAGGTAGTAATTAGACCCCAGAAAAAACTCCTCTAGGCTCTAGAACTGTTGGAGCACCAACTTAATTATTATCACCGCCATGATAAAGACTATGGTTCTGAATATATCAAAAGCTAGTTAAATGTAAAATGGACCCATTACTTTTCAAAGCAGATGGTGCTACTAAGCATGCCACTATTAGCAGTGAAACAGCAGGGATTATCACTAATTGCCACACCACAACCACTAGAGAATGCTTCAGAAGAGAAAAGAGAAGAAACAAAAAGTAGGGGGAAAGGGAAAGCAAGAAGAAATGGAAAAGGAAAAGAAAACTTTATGATCAGCTTTCCATCTTTTTGTGCTACTTGGTTGGATTCTTTGCTTTGCCTTTTGTGGTGGGTATTCAAGCATATTTGCCAATAAAGGGCCTACAAGAAGCTTCTCTGTCTTGGAAGTTCAAAATTTACCCCCAACTTTTAACCTACCACGTATTATTGCATGCAAAACCCTAATGGAAAGGAGTTACCAAAACAACTGGACAGTGAAAAATCCTGATTCCTGTCTATCCCTTATATACAGTATCATCTCCGTTGGTAAATCCAAAAGTAAAACATTTGCTTCTGAAGTTTCATAACAATGGTCTCTGCTCCTTATTCACAGCCACAGAAAGAAGCCGTCGACATGGAAAAGCTGGAATTTATTTCCAAATATATTACATCTGGGATTTTGGTACACAAAGTGACCTCTAGTTTTCCCTGTTCATATACAACTAAATACATCGACTAAAATCTCAGCAAAACAATTAGGGCATAGAATCAAAAGCACCAGACTCTACTTTCAACGAAAAGAGTAGGAATCATTTACCACTTACAGCTAATCTAGAATCTGCCTATTCACCTTTGCTATCTTGCAGTATTCTGGTGCTAGATTCCTACAAGTGAGGCTAGTGAATCAACATGCGGCCTCCGTGAGTACAAAGTTGTATCAATTTTTCAGGGACAAGCGGAGATCAGCTCTTCCATTGTCAGCACAGGAGTATTCTAAGGTGACAGAAGCTGTTCACAAGAAGTGCACGAGTGGTCACAATTTTACAAGTTGCATAAGGAGGACCCACTTCCAAAAAATGAAGTTCACCCTCTTTTCAGTGGCTGGTTCGTGCGTCAGAATTACACGTCTGGACAAGGCAAGTTAAACAAACTTTTCAAAAGCTACCCACTTATGAGTTCTCATGGAAGCTGAGTGACCTAGACAAAGCTGCAGGATTCGCTTGTAAGACTGAAGAAGTTTCCGACGTGTGATTCTTCTCATCGCCCTTCGATTGGAAGGCCTTAAACAGACTTCTCTTACCAACTGAATCACTTTTTTCATCTTTAATTCCCAATGTTTGCAATATAGAACTCTTTGCTGCTTCTCCTGCATCATCAATTCTCAAAGTTTTTGGAACCCAAAGGCACCGCTCAGTATTATCTTCTTTCTCTGACTCCTCTGGACCAGAGCTGGGTACTGTAAGCATATTCTCATCCCTTGAATGCTTCCCTAAAGTTGGTGAATTAGGACCAGAGCTAGGACCAGTTTGGATGGGTGAAGAGGTAAGTTGTGTTGCCCAAGGGACATTCCAAGTGCCCGGAATGGTACAACCCCAGTAAGGCGGTGCAGGGTAGAATGGCATAGGAAACCCTGGTGGGAAAAAAGCCGGTGTGGTCCATTGAGCTGAATTCCAAGGGTACGACCATGGAGCCCCAGGGAAGCACGGTATCTGAGGAGGGAAGCTATGGCCATTCTGCATTCTTGGATCAAGTGGCACATTTTTAGCAGTTTCGTCCATTGGGTTTGCAGCAATGACAGAAGATTGGCTTGAATGCTCATCCCTTTTGTCTACACCTCCATAGGGAACTGCAATTCTAAGTTCTTCTGGTTTACAAAATCCATTTTGAACATGATTTTGGATCGTTTTCTCCTCAATGTTCAAAACTGAAGCCATCGATTCACAAAGGGGTGTATCAGAGCCAAAAGTGAGGACACTGCCATTGGGCTTTAGATTCGGATGGTGGAGTCCATTTGGAAGAGCTTCTGATATGGCTACGTGACGGTGGTGAGAGGCTGCATTCTTGTTCTTCCGGCGACCAGCACCCACAGGAACATTCCTAATGGTGCCACCAGCTGTCCAGTATCTCTGGCAGTTTTTACAAAAGTGCCGCGGCTGGTTCACATTGTAGTTGTTGAAGTAACAGAATTTGGTGTCCATGCTATTACAGCGGGGACATGGAAGTATCTTATCTGGTTTCTTTAGGGTCTTCTCTTGTGAATTACTAGTCTCATTATGATCTTCAATCTCTGAAGTTTTTGATGTCGAGGCTTCATTATCAATGGGTGGTGTTTTGGCGTTGTCACTTACCACAGCACGTGAATTTGGATCTGCCATTTCCTCTGAAGTAATAGGATGGGCTCCATCCTCCTGCTTAGCATCACTTAGTTTTATCCCATATGGGGCCTGGATTGATCAAAAGTTTCAGTGAGAATCCAAAACAAGTCATAATAAATTTCATAACTTCAAATGAGAACAGATTGATCAGTTGCTAGAACTAATTTGGTCATTGCTGTATGCTCCAGACATAGATGTTAAAACGAAAACTCAACTCATCTGAGCGAGTGTTCTTTATACCAGCTCTTTGGGTAAGTGAAATGGATGAATATAAACTGAAGCATTCATCGTATCGTAGGCAGGAATGCATTTGAAAACAAATGAATACCTAACAACCTAAAGCGATTAATTTCGACTGCACATAGCATTCCATGATTTCTTTGTCTTGTTTAACAATCAAAGAAAGCTCAAAAGGGAGAGGATAAGAGGCAGCAAACTTTGCTGAGAATAAACTCGCTGAATTATACACCAAGAGGAGCTCTATGATTCCCGTCTTAGTTGATACCAGTAAGTGATGGTACGTAACCCATTTCGGGGGCCAAGAAAATTCAACGAATAAGACATCTGAAGTCAAACAAACAACTACAGTAAAAGCGTAGGTAAGATCTTTGAAGCACGCTACTCGCAGCAACTGATTATTAAAGCCGTTAACATTCAAAACAAAACGAGTAAAAAGTTAGGCTGCAGCCTAACTTTTGTTCATGTATCAACACCTTCAGCAAATCATAGATACAAAATGGAACTGTACAAAACAATCAGTAAAAATTAGCCTAAACATTTTCACGTATATTGCTTGAAAACATGCTTATTTCCATAGAAAATCCCCCTGACATGTAAACAACAAGAACATGTACAGGTATGGCAAAATTTCAGGTATCCATAACGATCTAAGGGCCCGTTAGATTGGTCGGATAAGAAATGCAACGGAATCGCAAAACCGCGGAGGGCAGGTTTCGGGCGTTTGACTGCAACTATAAATAAAATACCTACTTATCCGTTCAACGAACAATCACTTCGGGATTGTATAATTAATCCTCAAGCAATTACCTTTACATATCCACTTATTATTAATCCAACCTATCAAAAATCGCTCAAAAGAACAATTAGTGAAAGTGACCCAAAAACCAGAAACTTGAATTTCTGATGAACATGCTAATTGCTAGGTTTGAATCCTGAAGCAAGAATACAATATCCTAGAGTAAAGAGCTATTAATTCCAAGACTAATTAGCACAATCCACATCCAAAAAAGCTGATTAAACTCACTAGATTCCTAAAACCAACGTCCCCACGCGGTGTCAAGAAAATCGTAAAATCATCTAATACTGTAAACACAATCACAAACGAAATACTATCGTCAAATCCAAACATACCTTATCAGGTTCCTGATCTTCTCCGACTCTATTCGAGTTGCTTTCGTCAGGCGAATAACGCCGATCTTGATTGAGACTTTCATGGACAGGATGATCGGAAGAACGAAGCGGCGTAGGAGAAGAAGCTCCGACCTGCCCAATCTCGACGAGCGGAATCGTTTTGCCAAAGAGCTTAATCGCGGAGTCTTTTGCTTCCGACATGTCTAGAGTGTCCCGGGGAGAGCAACACTGTAGAGAGAGAGGAGAGAGAGAGATAGAAATCTGAGAGTCTGACAGAGTGACGGTGTGAGAGTCTGGTTCGGGTGTGGGCGGGGATTTGTAGAGTGGGACTGTGGGTCACCGTCGCTTTTGATCGGTTGAACCAGGTGGGTGCGCCACGTCATCGAGCAAAAGCAATTTCAGCCACAAGTTCTTTTTGTGGCCTTAGAAATATGTTCGCTTTTTCTCTCTCTTTCTCTGTCTCTCCTCTTTTTGCTTTGCCTTTTTGATTCTCCACACTATACCGTAAAGTGGACCACCTCCTCAAAATTCTCAGCCACCATTTTCTTCCCTTCCTCCTTATGGCAACGATAGCAAAAAGTGGAGCGCCTGTATCCGCGGCCGACGTGAAATAATGTCATTTTAGTGTAAAAACAAAGATTTTCGGTAAAAATTTACTCAAAATAATATTTTATATTTTAAAATAATATTAGTCCGACACACAGCATATTTTGATGCGTATTGTGTATAATAATATCCTAAATCCCGATACTTAGGGGCACACTCACTTTGAGGGAGAGGTGGCTGGTGTCACCCTAATTTTAAAAAAAATTAAAATTAATTTTTATAACATTTAAATGTCTTTTATTTAGTACTCTGAACCTCTTATTTACTATACATTTCTATAGAATTTTCATTCGTACTATATGTAGTAAATAAATACCCAAATACTATGTTGTGGCGTCCATGAAACACTACATAATTTTTTTTTATTTAGGTTAATTAAATGAAAAATACATATGAGAGATTAGGACGAGGAACGAGTCGCGACTGAATAGTGAATATAAAGACTAAATTTGGTGTCACTCCCAAATTTAATTTTTCGATCCCCCACTACTGATACCAATGCAAATTTGGACACAAATATATAACATTTGTTTGATACATATAATCCACTTAGGGCTCACGATAATTATTAAATTATATTATTTTAAATATCATTTATTCTACTCGAACTCGTTTGAATTAAGTTATTTTGGTATGTGTTGACCATGTTTAATGTTGAAATATTGTTTAACTCTAGAGATATTATGATAGAAATATTCATAAAGCTAACTCTACATTAGACTTTGTTTGTTCGACTCAACAAGACAATTTTGCATATTGCACAAGTTAGAAAATTTTCCTTTACATTAAACAATTTAACCTAACCTAAATGAGTAGTAGTACTTTTTGAGCTCAAATAATTTTATAATCAATAATTTTCTTAGGCCAAATAAAGTCTTAGGATTCACATTCATCAAAAGTTTTTGTGTCTGAATTTATGTGCATAATATTTTCTATTTTTGACTTTTTATTTTATATTGAGAATTGATTTTCATACTTTTTTTAGTCTCATGCACTACTTTTTTTGGTTTTATCATACAAAATTACTGAAATACCCTTCTATTATATAATATTTATTCTCTTTGTATTTAAATTACTATACTACCCTTATAATTAACTGAAAGTAAATAATTTTTATCTTTTGTCTTTATTTAATTTTTTTATATTTATTATTTTTACATTTTTATGATTTTATTAGTTCTTCTCAACGAAAGAAATTCAAAATGTATAAAATTATATTTAAAAACTAAAACAATTCACTATAAACAAAAATAATTTTAAAAAATATTATTTTGAGCTTATTTTTTGTAATTTTTGAATTTGTTTTTACTTTTTAATCATCAAAAAATTAATAAAAATTAAAAAAAATTTAATTTTTGTTGAAGCTTTTCCTTCATTTAAAATTTATTTAGCATGTAGTAATTATTGAATTATTGTTGATTATTTTTTGTCTTTACTTGAAAAAAAAATTTAATTTTTTAATTAATTTTTTGATGGTTATTAGTTCGTCTAGACAAAAAAATTCAGAAAATTACAAAATGATATCTAAAAACTAAAAATAATTCTAAAAAATACAAAAATAAGCTCAAAATATTATTTTTTAGACTTATTTGTGTTTTTAACTTTTGAATATAATTTTATACTTTTTTCTCCAAGACAAAAAATAAACCATAAAAAATGATTATTAAATAAATAATCATTTTCAAGCAAAAATAATAAATATAAAAAAATTAAATAAAGACAATAAAATTTACTTTTAGTCAACTGTGAGAGTGATATAGTCATTTAAACAGAAGAAAAAAATAAAAATTATTTAATATAAAAATATTTTAATAATTTTATATAATAAGGATAAAAAAAAAGAATACATGAGGCTAAAAAAGACTTTTGAAAGAATACATGAGGCTAAAGAATTTTTTTCAAATTTGGTCAATTACTTATAACTTTTTTGAAAGTTCTCGTCGAGACGAACCAATAATCCACAAAAAGTTGACAAAAAACAAAAAAATGCAAAAAAATTCAAATAAAGATAAAACAATAATTAAATAATCAAGTCAGGACAAACTTAAAATTCATTTCAATCTCTAATTTAAATCTATACGTAATCAAGTTTTACAACAAAAAAAATTACTCGGATGAAGTGATACTCCAACTTTAGAATTTTTCTATGCCTCTTAAATTTATGAGTCCAATTTTGTAACGTCACGATTTCTCAAAACGTTAAATAAAACTTTTTGTCCAATTGTTTAGTTAATTGAACGTAAATCGAGAAAAATGTCTTTTGTTATTATTAAAAACAACAAAAAACATAATAAGTCAGAGTTTTGAAATGCAAAAGTTTAAATGACAAAATTACCCTTCTGGGTTTACACTTTATTGGAAAATAAAATAACAGAGTGTCTAAAGGTAAGGCAGTCAAACGCCGCAACAGTCCTCTTCTACAACTTCCAGTTCTTTATGCTCAGGTGGATTCTCCATTTGGTATGAAATACTATGGGTTTGAGAAGTTACTACGATGAGTAATTAAGATCAGTAGTGAAAGTCACAAAAAATGAACCCAAAGAAATACAGATGTACAACATGAAATATAACAAGTGTGATAATAACTGTGCAAAAAATTAAAATGCATAGGTTTGTAATACTTTCATTTCTTTAAAGTTTTTAGGAACATCATTTTTCCTCGGTATTCTTACCCGGCTTATCTAGTGCAAAACTCTCGGTTGATATTGACAAGTCATTACCTAAGCAAGGTAGAGACATTCTACCGTCTAGTCGAGTCAATAACTACCTCACCCTAGTTAGACCCGACCAAATACGTGACTTCACCAAGTCAGGTACCAACAAACTTTAGTCAATTTTTCTTTATCGGCTCAAGGACGCTCAAGATAAGGTCACGACTCACTCAGGTTTGGAGTTGTCGACACAGACATTCCTGAAATCACCTCCAATCAAATACACACTTCTCTTAGTTGGGGTTAAAATAAAAAAATGAGGCGACGCCCGGTGGGATTATAACCCACATGGAACACAACTTGGGACGATCCTTAGAACATCAACATTTGGCTGGACATCCAAAACAACACTTGACACGATAGCCACCAACTTCAACTTTACAACTTTCAATTACCGTTTTTACTTGTTCTCTACACAGTTCTACTACTTATAATGTTCACTCAAAAGCATCTGTTGCCTTGTTACGGGTGACATTCGAACCAGTGTTCCTGTCGTATGTTCTAGGTTTTCACATAATTCACATTCATTGCATCACTTATTCTACTACAGTCCACTAACACAACGGCTATTCTATATTAAACTAACAGCACAACGATCATATCACTACTTCCATTTCTAAGATTGACCAACATGACGACTGTAACTTTAACCGATAAACACAAGTTGGACAGCACGACGGTTGTACCCGAAATACTATTTTTTCTAGTACATCATTCAGAATCATCAACTTTAATCTACAATGTTCAGGATCACACAACACATCTTATAACACCGATATCTCATGCATGTTCCAATAACACAAATAACAACATAGGATCACGGTAGAAGTTTGGTCAACTAGCTCACACAAGATTCCACGAAAATTTGTGGACAGACACAGCGTAATTGTCGATACTTGTGTAGTATGTTCATGCATAACAAAGGTGGATTACAGTCTGAATTCACAACCCGGCATGTCTAGTTATCAGCCAGCAACTTGATGAATTGTACTAGATTGCTTGAGCGGTCAACAAAAATACAGATTCTGAATTTCTAGTCAAAAGTCAATATCTGTCAAAAAAATAGAGAAATCGCTCGAGCAGTCTATAGCTCACTCAATTTTCAACAGATTTTGGGTTAGAGCCTTTTATGAAAAATCAAGTGATCTAAACCCTAATCTATGTTTTTGACTCAAAACAGAAATTAAAAGCAAGTACATAAATTTTACGGGTTGAAGATTATTAACCACATGCGAATTTATCCAATCAATCTATGTTTAAAGACAGTTTCATACATTAGCAATGGCAAATAATAAAACCCTAACATGTTTTTGACATAAATTGAATTATCTACCTACTATAATTCAACATCCTACTGGTTGGAAGTGAATCTCCCTGTGTTGATTGGTGGATTACAACGATGAATGGCCTTGAATTTAAGATTTGTACACAAATAGAACTTTCAACAAAAACATCAAGAACACTTGGAACAACCTTTGAACCTCTCTATCTTTATACCTATGATTACAAAAATCGTATTTTGTAAATGGAAAACGAAGATTATCTATGTTTAAGTAGGGATTTAACCTCATAAATGCGTAATTAAAATTCTTAATTCTCGAAATAATTCCAAAGACATTTTACTAGATTAATGGCCTTCAACAACAATTAGCCCGTTCAGAATTCGAACAAGTCGCTAGAGCAGTCTTCAACTCGCTCAAACCAACTCCAAAAAACAAGGTTGCTTGAGCGAGCTATAAATCCCAAAAGCCCTAATTTGAAAAATAAAAAATTAAACTATCAACATAAAATTTATTAATAATAATTAAAAATTAGGGTTTTTACAAGTTTTGTTTACCCTCCGCTGTGTGAAATTACCTCAAGATCCCACTTTGACGATCAAAATCGTCTATTTTGCTTTACTTAATTAATTTATTTATTATGAAAAACTTCAGCTCAAATAGATATCGGTAAGTGTTCAATCTAAAAATCTAATTTTTAAACTTTAAAAACTATAAGTTTCAAGTAAAAAGCTGAATTTTTAACAACCACTTACCGATATTCAGTTGAGTTGAATTTTTTTGTGATAATTAAATAACTTAATCAGAACAAAATAAACAGTTTTGATTATCAAAAGGGATCTCGATTGAGGTGGTCTCACACGACGAATAGTGAACAAAATTGGACTCTAAATTGATGACTTAACCACACTTGCTTAAAGTTAAGCTTTGATGAGTTATTGACAAATAAGTTTCATATCAAATTAACTTTTTACTGAGGTTTTTTTCTTAAACTCAAGTATGAGTAAAGAGCTAGAGATGACCAAATCGGTCACGCCAATTTGGTTGCGTGGTTGCAACTGATTAGAAGATTCAGGCAAATTAAGAGTCTGGTCATTAGAAGTTAATTAAATCTGATTAATAATATTAGTAACTCAATAAAATACATTCACGTATGTAAGGACATCATATAAGTTAATTTGAGCTACGATGGTGAGAGTGAAACTCTATAATTGAGATATGCGTAAGTTTATCCTAACACTTTGAATTATTAAAAAAGTATAGAATATAATCCTGACAACGAAAGAACCGTAACACTTGGTCGTCTAACCATTGCTATGTAACTCAAATTTAGTTGGAACAAATAGCTGGAAGTCCAAGACAACAACTTACGGGTTCATCTAACACACACAAATAAGTTTTAAAACTTATCGAGTTTGGATCAAGTTGAACAGGTTTATATAGAGCAAAATTCTGTCTTTAAATAGATCTCTCGTTAGTGAACGGTGAGATTAGTTTTTAGAGATTAGTCGAGGTACGCGTAAACTAATTTGAACACTCTGAGATATCAAAAAAAAGGTTGAGCAGGTTCATCCTAGACAACATATTTGATATGTCGCTTCATATTCACCAATTACTTCAATTATGTTAGTTATGAGAATTGACACAAATCTACATAACCTCCTTTCAAATTTTTCCAATGAGAAATTATACAAACACAAATTTAGACACAAAAGTATTCGAACCTGTTTGATATATACAAAATCCATACACATTGGATGACTCCAGACATTTGTGTCCAACCACTCAAAAGTTGTGACACATGTGTTTCAAGGTATGCCGTGGATTGAATAGAGAAAGAAGAGAAAGTATAAATTGAGAAACTAACATTAGATACGTCAGACCAGACACACCTTTTTTTTTTCTTCCTATTTTTTGACTACCAACCCGGTCACCCCTCCACCAACTAATATACTTTTGAGCAGTTCCCCTCACCCCCCGGCTGTCACTTGAAGGTAGAGTTAACCTTTAATTCTACTGCTATCTAAAGTGTCTGCCTATTCTATTAGTCAAGCTTGGAGAATATAGTACTATGACTGACTTTATGAAAGACCGTGACTAGTGAAGGGCTTAAAAGCGCCTTAAGTAGCTACTATCTATCGGATTTTTTCTAAAAGGTTAGGTAGGTGGTTGAGTTGAAGTGGAGAAGGAGACTAAGTCATCAGTCTTACCGGGATTTCCTACTTCCAATTGAATGAGGGCTATACAGCCGTCAACCCTGTTGGAAGTGCTTTCTAGATCATATTAAAATATAAATGTGATATCAACATGATCACGAGCATCTATGTCCATCTATCTATGTTTAAATATATTCAATAGAATTTACCTTGCTTGGCTTATAATATATGTTTTTGTCTTTATTTAAAAAAAAATTGTATTTGTTATGTTTTCATCGTTTTTTTATGTTTATTGGGGTGACCATTTTTTTACTTATTTTTTGTCTTTTTTGAATTTTTTTAGCTTTTTGACATAATTTTGTACTTTTTAAATTCCTTTCGTCGAGACAAACCAACAAACAATCAAAAATTGATGCAAAATAAAAAATTATAAAAAAATTTCAAATAAGGACAAAAAAATAATCAGACAATAATTCAATAATTACCACAGTCCAAATCATTTGGCCTAATTTTTTTGTTCAGATTATTTTTTTTATCTCTATTCAATTTTTTTTGCATTTGTTGTTTTGGCCTTAATATTTTGTGATTATCGGTCCGTCTTGATGAAAGAAATCTAAAAAGTATAAAATTATGTCCAAAAATTCAAAAAAATATCACTAAAGACGACAAATAAGCTCAAAAAATCTTATTTTTAGATTTTTTTCTGAATTTTTTTAAAATTTGGTCAATTATTTATAATTTTTCTGAAAGCCCTCGTCGAGATAAAATAATAATCCACAAAAAATTGACGAAAGACAAAAAATTACAAACAAAAAAAATCACGTAAAGATGAAAAAATAATTCAATAATCTAGTCAATTCAAATAAAACAGTCTAAATAATCCAATTAGTCCAATAACAGTCTTGATCCTGTTAAATTTTCTTAACAATTTTTGCTAAGGAAAATTTCTAGTGGTCTGACAATATCCGAAAAATAAAATTTTTAACAACAGGTTTAAAACCGAGTCTCACTCAAGCCACCTATCAAAAATCCAAAATAATACTAATTATCGTATTGGCCGTTTACTAATAAAGTATAACTATCCAAAAAGTAAAAATGACCAAAGAAATAGATGAACTTTCTAGACACGTAATTCAAAGTTCTTATTTTTTTTAAAAAAAATATATTTTTTCTCAATATTATGATCGAATCGACCTGGCCGAATTACAAGTGAATAGAAAACCGCAAAAGTCAATTAGCAATTATTGTTTCATTTAATTTTTTTAACTTTTTCTTGACAAACAGAAAGAATAAGGTTGAAAATATGGGCCTTGAAAAATATGGCAGCACCACACCAGGTCTACGAGTTTTTCCATCTCAATGCTTCTCTACCAAATCCTCAATATGTCACCAATTTCAAGTCTTCAAGTCAAAGTAAAAGTCGGCCAATTTCTAGTCCAGGACGCTACCACCCTCACGGGAAAATGTGGAATGGGATCAACATTTTAGCGCGTAAAAAATTATTTAGAAACTGTTCGAATATTGTCTAAATTTTTGGATTTTTTTTTACGTCAAACGACGTCATTTTGATGCGCAACATACCCTGTTGTGCACTAATAAGGGTGAAAGAAAAAACCGAAGACCGAAAATACCGGAAAAAACGATAGAAATATTTGGTGCACGGTTGGTTTCGATTTTTTCCAAAAGAATGAATCAATTTTCGGTTTGATCTCGATTTTCACTAAATATCTCCGGACAGAATTGATCCAATCCGAACCGAATGATATAATTTTCAATAGAACCTAACCGATTTAGAATACCGGACCGTACTAAACCGAATTCAACCGGAGTATGTAAAAAATCGAATTGATTTGAAGTGATTCTAAAGTTCCAACTTGAAATTCTAAAAAAAACAACCAAATCGAACCAATCCAAGACAATTAGCCCAACTTGAAATTCTCGAAAAAATTGACCAGACCGAAACACCCCGAACCGATTTCGGTTTACCTACAATTTCAGTTAGGATCGAGTATCATTTTTTCATCCCAAACCTATCGATTCAGTCCGCCATAGCCGAAAAAACTGATCGGACAGAACCGATTTCACTCATACTATGCGCATTGCACAGCTAGGCCCCTAGTCCGAAAAATGTAGCTATGCACAACGGCGACGCATATGTATTTGTCTAGTTTGTGCTAACGACTTGACAGGATTTTCAACACGATTTTTCAAGACACGTCCGAATATAGATGTATCCGAAATCGTCAAATATGTCACAAAATTGGGATGAATTAAAATGAATAGAATATTTTTTATATATATTTTGCAGGCCTCACTAGGGCCCAGCCCATTTATTTGCCTTATTCGAAACCATACCCTACGAAATTGATGACCAAATCATTGAAATTCATACCACACGTTGGCTGTTGGCACTATAATTCAGCCCATAAAAATCCAATACAACTAGCTAGAAGAAAATCTTGGCGTGTATGACTCTCTCTAATGGATGACTTAGTCTCTCTTTCTCTCTCTCTCTCTCTCTCTGATATGGCCGGCCAAGAGAAACCGAACACTCACTCCAACTTTTCTGTATATAGAAATCTGTGCTCTTCTCTCTCTGATCCAACCGCTGTCAATCTTTGATTAATTCCCACTACAATAGGCTTATTTAATCTCTGCGTACAAAATCGGGAACTTTCTGTTGTTCAATGACAAATTCCGGTCTTCAGGAGCACTCAAACTCTCTCTCTTTGCCCATTTTTGAAGGTGGGTCGATCTCAATTTGAGTGTGTGTGGCTTTATTTCGCTTATTTTGATTACCAACAGAGTGTAATTGCGTTAGTTTGATATATAATCTGGGTTTATTTCGGTGGGTTTTCGTTGAAGATCAGTTTTTTGTTTCTGGGTTCTATTCAAATGGTCTGTTTCCGTACTTCAATTACGATTGATAAACAGATAGTCATGGCTAAGTCGGTGAATTCAACCGACCTTAGTTCCAAATTGAGGAATAATAAAAAGGGACCTAATTCTCCGAACCACTTGAATATTCCAGCTTGCGAACAATCTCGGTCTGCCGTCGTCGATGTGATAATCTGTATTGCAGTTATTGGAGCTTTGGGGTTTTTGCTATTTCCATATGTAACCCCACTAGTGAGCAGTACCATCAAGATTGGTACAGAAGGGGTGTATTTAATGAAAGAGGAGATTTCACAGGCTCCAATGGTTTATGGGTTCTTAGGGCTTAGCATTTTGTGTGCAGTGATAGCTGTGTTGGCAATTACAGTGTGTACAATTAGGAAATGTGGAAAAGTCGGTTGTCGTGGGCTGAGGAAGGCGGCTGAATTCGATATCCAACTTGAGACGGAGGATTGTGTGAAGAATTCAAGTACTAGTTTGACAAAAGACGGTATAAAGAAAGGGTTATTTGAATTGCCCAGAGATCACCATAGGGAATTGGAAGCTGAGCTTAAGAAGATGGCACCACCAAATGGAAGAGCTGTTCTTGTTTTTAAAGCAAGGTGCGGGTGTTCTGTGGGCAGAATGGAGGTTCCGGGACCAAAGAAGACTCGAAAGGTTAAGAAGTAGTATTTGTTAGTTTTATAGAAAGCAAATTTGGTCCTCTTTCGCGTATACTTGTGTTTAAATAATAAGCTCATGGCATTAAGTTGTAAGGATAATTATAGAGTTGGCTATAGAAACTACGAGAATCTTTCCTGTTATTATCAGCACCCTATTTACGATCTTTGCTTCTTCTAACTGCTGATTGCTTGAAATTCATTCATCGTATAGCCATGTCACAGTTACCTAAGTTTCAGTTTTGAAACTTTCTTTTGACATCCCACTTCTTTGTGTCTTTGTTTTTCTTCTGTTCTTGTGCCTTTTTGGTCGATTACAATCGAAGCAGTAACTTGAACTAGAAGTATAACGATAATTCTTGAACGTAACTTGGTTGAGGAAATGTCAAATTGTGAGCCCTACACATCATATAGGATGCAAATCATCTCATACTTCTCAAAAGGGAATTCTGCTAAAGTTTCCGTTTACTGATGAAACTCTAAGATGCCATTCCTCCATCACGGGGGACTACAAATGAAATGCTCAGCTTAGCGTTCGTTATACAATCACTAGTATGCATACCTTCGTTCTGATTATTTAGTACATGGTATAATGCCCAGGGTCTATTCTATTCTATTCTATGGAGAATTTAACACCCTGAGTCCCACTTGATTATAATCCCCTAAGAATTGGAGGAACATATTGTTCTAGTTAATTTTGGGTGTGATATTTTTATTTGGTGCCTAACGGAAGATTTACCTCCGAAAAGAAAAGGTTGATTGGTATCTGAATTCCTTAAGATATGATCCGCTCGTTGTAGGGACATGGTGAACCTGATTGCATACCATTCTCTTGCTTCTTCAATTGGTCTAAGATTGATATTATGCTGTTTTGGTCTCATTGTTTTGCGTGAAGATCATGGGTATCATGAGTCTCTTGATTCTCTAAAAAATTCGAGCATTTAGGCCTACTCATATTTTTAAGTGTTGTATTACCTCGTTCTCCATACACTGCTGAAATTGTTGGAATGCATGTGAGCTCAGTACTGACTGTTTTTCAACTTGTCGTGCATCTGCTTTACCGCCATCTCTCAATTACGGTCTGAATATCACCAATATCAAAGGAATTTCATCATACTGTTTATACTAGCCACAAATATGATCGACGTGGTTCTATTATTAGCACCCAGTCTAAGTTCCTTGGTGATTGCACAGGATGTCACAAGACACGCATTCATATTCGTGCTTTTGTGTCTGAATATGACTTGATAGATTAGGAATACTTATAGAGAACTATTACCTTTGTGTTACTTTCTGGACAACTGGAACAATACCGTGTTTATTGAGATTTATCATGTCGCTGCATAATATCAGAAAGTGCCAATTCAAGAACTTTCCAGGAATGATCTCTACACTTTCATTCCTTCGTCTCGTACAGTGCTGTACAAACTGATCGTGCTTCGAATTTAAATTTGAAAATATTCTCACCAAGCTTCAAGAATTTGGAAAGTCCTCTAAAACAACACCAATGGTGAAATTTGCAGGAATAGCATTTTGAGTGAGTTTTTGGTGTATCTTCATTTTTTTGGACTTGTGCAATGATTCTTGTTTGAGGTTTCTGTCACTAGGGTTTGCTGGGCACTTCCGACTGGTAGTGAAGTTATGTTTTTTGGTTGTCATCTTCCAATTCTGCATCAAATGGTGTTGGAAAACATAATTTTGGCTAAGTTTGAGCTAAAATAAAAGTGAATTCCACATAATTTTATGTTGAATCTAAATTAGGCTCCAAAGATTGATAATTTTGTGGAAAAATATGGAACTTTCAAGTGGCTTATATAGCTTAACATTAGTTAAGGGTTTAGGTTGTGGATGGGGAAGGACTTAGGTAGCATGGGTTTTGACCCAAACTACCACACGCGCGCCGCCACCTCCGTCCATCCGGCCGGCCGTACCGGGTTCGGGTCATTTAGATAATATTCTATCACACGCGCGCCGCCGCCTCCGTCCGTTCGGCCGGCCGTGCCGGGTTTGACCGGGTCATTTAGATAATATTCTACCACACGCGTGGCGGGTTTGACCGGGTCATTTAGATAATATTCTACCACACGCGCGCCGCCGCCTCCGTCCGGCCGGCCGGCTGTGCCGGGTTCGGGTCATTTAGATAATATTCTACCACACGCGCGCCGTCGCCTCCGTCCGTCCGGTCGGCCATGCCGGGTCCGGGTCATTTAGATAATATTTTTTTTGTTGAAAATTAATTAAATTAATTAAATTATTTATTTATTTAATTAATTTCGTTTTAGAATTTTATTTATTGGATCCGGTTAACCTGTTTGGACCAATCCGCCTGTTTTCGATCCGCGTGACCCAACCGAATTTGACCGTTGATCTTGGGTCGGTTCCTGACCGTTTAAATGCTCAACGAATGCGACCCTTGGACCGAACCGAATCGGTCTTTCCAACCGAACTGGTGCACTTTTTACTTGTTTTAGGCCGAACCAGTGCAACTCTTGGACAGAATTACACCCTTTTACAGCCTATAAATAAAGACCATTCCAGTCCATAATTTCGCACTTCATAATTCAGACATTTGATCTTGTATTCATAGCATTTTGCTCGCATTTGCTTCTGGTCTTTGGGAGAGAGAGTCCAGTGCACATTCTGGTTCGACAGACTAATAGTTTGCAGTGCTGCTACTACTAGTGTTGGTCATTGCATCCTGAGAGACAGACGCCAAGTCATCTCGTAGCACCGTAGCGAGGGTGTATTTTGTCTTAAGGAGATTGTGTCAAACACAAACCTCGATCAGTAAGTATTCATGTTCTACCGATTCGTTCACCAAGTGCTTAGTCACTGGAATTTGTTCGCAAAATAAGTAAGTTTTCTGCCATATGCTTTTATATTACTTTTCTGTCGTTTTTATACATTTATAACAGATTATTAATAGCGTAGTTAACAAATGGAACTGATTAATTCAATTGCCATACATCATCTTGTTGGTAAACACTCTTTGGGTCAACTTCCCCGCAAGTGAAAGCTTGTGCGAGCTTTGAACCACTCGAGCAGTTAGGTAAGAGTTCGTTTGAGCTCGGCTCTATAAGTTAATAAATAAGTTCGAGCTAAAATTTTAAGCTTGTTCCGTAAATGAGCGAACTAGAGTTAGCCGAAGGGCGGTTCGATCGAGCATGTTTGAGAACACAAAATAAATCCAAAACTAGTGATAAAGTAATTTAGGCTAGTTTATTAAATTTTTCTTAGAGTGCTCGAGTTTGAGCCAGAGCTTGAGTTGAGCCGTGTTTGAGTTTCATAAACGCTAAACAAGCTCGAGCTAATTATTTGAGCTCTAGTTGTATGTGTTGGGGTATCAAGCAGATAAAACTAGGTCATCAACTGTGTCCATCTGAAATAGCAGTTCTCACAGAATTTTTCCTATAGCAACACGACGCTTAATCCGAACACACTATAAGTTAGTCCAACAACCAATTAGCTCCTCGCCACACTTAGATTTTTCAGGTCCAAAATTTAAAAGGATGAAGAAGAGGGAAGAATCAATGGTTCAAGAAATAAAGTGTTGTCCAAAAACCTTTAAAAACGTTACCCCAATATCATGTTAAAAGTATTTAAGGCAAATTCAAGAAACTTCAGGCTAAGCTTGGCTTCTTGTTTTTATTTAAATTTTGAATTATTAGAAGGGCAGTAAGTTCATTAATTTGGGTTAATTATCGAGGCATTCAATCTACTTTTTCAACATTGTACGCATAATTAACCTAACTTAACCTAACTATTTTTTGTCTCTTTAAATTATTTTCGCTTTTATTGATTTTGTGATGATTTTACATGAATTATTAGTTCATCTTAAAAATAGAAATTTAGAAAAACAAAAAATTAATCTAAAAATAAAATTACGTCAAACCTAGACAAAAATTTTAATAATAATTTAACTCAAATAAAATTCACTTATTTATTACTATAAAAAAATTAAACAAAACGAGAATTTAATAATTTATCAGTCACATCAAACCGGCCCTTAAGTACTATATGCTACAACTGGTACGAGGAGGTCTAGAGATTAATCAAGTGACAGATATTTATATCTTCGATAACTAAATAGTAAAATTTTAATCAAGAATCACTTTATAATAAAGAAGACGGCCTGTTAATGGTATTAGATAAAACTATTTGAGTTATACAAAGTGAAGCATAAAAATTATACTTGAAAGACAAAAAAAAAAATGTCTTATACCTATATATTGAAAAGATTATGGCGCTATCAAAAAATTCAATGATATTTATCAATTTTTGAAATACTATTTGTTCTTACATTTGTAGATGGATGGTCATTTTTCACTTTTATTGACTTTCCTTAAGAGATAAAGACAAAAATATGACTAAGTGTTGACTGAAATTTTATTTTAAACTTTTGTTTAAAAAAGAGAAATACATACATATACATATTGTATGATTACTTGAATTCCTTAATCAGTAACATGAAAGAACATAAAATGGTATTTGATTATGTGCAAATTGTAAACTAACGCCTCGATTTTTCGGAACATTAATTAAAATATTTTAGTTCTATTAACATATACATATTACGTACGCAATTGAATATCGACCAGGTACGACAGAGACTTTCTATCATCCACTCAGGTCAATGTCTACTTCACCCTATCTAGATCCCATGAACGTGGCTTGATCACCAAGCTCAATCACAATGAACCTTAACCACTTCTCTTTATCGGTTCAAGGATGCGTAAGATACTGGTCACCACTCCATCTGGTCCGGAGCTATCATCACAGACGTTCCGAAGTCACCTCCAATCGTGTTCAACTACTCATAGTTGGGGTCCTTATAAACAAATCATAATCAACTTGGCATAATTATGCCATAAACACATGGGTCAAAACTTAGATAACGACATTACCACGATAGACCATCTAAACTGATTTTCATTCTTTCATTTAACGAATTATTTATTTGTCTTTACACGTGAATTACTTTATAATGTACGCCTAACATCCTCCGCTGCCACGTCACAGTACCATTCGATCTAGTGTCCCTAATGTCTGACTTTAGGTTTTTTCACATTCAAATACACTATGTTCCAGAAATAAAATCGACAGCATAACGACCATAAAATGAACTAATTAGAATTTTATCCTCAACATGATATTTTTTTTTCAGAATCTCAATAACATCGCTAAATTATTTAAGCAGCATAACAATATAGTAGAATATGGTCGGGTTGATATTTCTACTCTCACGATGATATTCCATGGAAATTCGTGGACATCATAACACATTAAAAAGTGCATGCATGTGCAAGTGTTGTGTAATTTGAATAACATCTAATCATTTAGGTTGTGACCCGATTAAAATATGCAATGTCTCTAAAAAATAATTACACGTAACATCTATAAATTGCATGAAACTAGAGTTGCAAAATATGTATTTCTACCTTAATGGTGCAATTCCAGCAAAAGTTGGTGATCAGATGGTGGCGTGGCTCTTTGGCAATGGGGTTTCTCACTCCAAACCTTATTGTCTACCTCTTTGGGTTCTAAGTTTGTGCGTCAAAATGAAATAGGAAACACTAGGTCTTATATAGAGGAATAAAGGATAAGATTATATTAATAAGTTTAGGAATTTTAAGTGCCCTTTTAGGAATTCAAGGGGTTAGCTTCGAAAACTAAAGAATGTTTTTATGATACCTAAGAGATTAACTAGTTACGTGAAATGTATCTCATTATGCTAAAGTCTCCATGAATGAACCTAAGCTAGAATTTTAGTTGGAAAAACTCAAGCATCAAGTTAGAATTTGAAGGAACTAAAAGTGAATCCATAAAGTTTAATGAGTTGGGTTCAAGTTTACTGTCCAAGTTTTCTAGGTTCATCACACTAGAAAAATTAGTGAGTCAATTGCAAAAAAATACATTATAATACTTTGGTGATTTGCGTCACGTCACAACACAACACATGTACTCAAACAATCAGAACTAATTGTTCGATTTACTAAATTATGATAAAAATAATAAATTTAAATGAATAAATTTTGTAAAATGAACTAAAAAAATTTTCAATAACTAATTAAAAATTATTTATTATATATTTAAAAAAAATCGAATCGTTACATAATCATCGGGTAATGGAGGCAAAGTTATACAATATAATCTCAAATGTACCTAAAACATAATATTATTTATTCTTCAAACCTAATCCAAAACAAAACCAGAATGAAAGAATTGAAAAACGACCCAATTCTGATAGGGAGGAGTAGATTCACATCTCTATGTGTCACAATATATATACATACATACATACATATATTTATACATATATATATATATATATACACACACACACAATGTGACACACTTCTTGTTTTGTATAATTGAATAAGGTTCTGAATATATACAAACTAAGATTTGAATACTGTATTGATTTTTTTATTAGTATAATACATATTAGTATCAGTTATATACTAAATATCGTATTGAATTTATCGCAGCTACTAATATATATAAAAAACAGAGAGAAAGTACAAAAAAATAAAAAATTCCGTCAATATGTTTATTTATTTATATACCGATACCAGACGGTACTTAGAATGGTATGACATTAAAGGTACTTAGTATTATTTTTACGCCAAAACAATACGTACCAACTGGAACAGTATGGTATTGATAATCTTAATGTAAACAACAATATTGGATTTTTATGGCCTCATAACTACCTAGCTAACATTGGAAATAACGTAATCTAAGTTTTTCTTTAATAAAGTGTATTTGAATTAATTTATTTACACATTGACTAATTTTTAAGAGACTAATCTTACTAATTACTTAAAAAATTTCAATTAAAATCAAAATAAAATTCTGCATAACTTCATCTTATTTTTATGACATGCGATTCGAACTTAAAATATTAGGAGGAAGGAAACCCTATGTAACCATCTAAAGTTGGTTGGTCTTGGTATAGTGGCATGAAAAAAAGTGACTAATGGACTTATCTTAATGACTTCAAATTTCACTAGAACTATTAAAGTTGTGAATAGTATATCGTATGGGTTGGTACGTACTATTTTCACATAAAAAAGTACTAAGTATTTCTACTATCGTACCGTTCTTAATACCAACTTATACCGATCAATATCGATTTTTTTTAAGAGTTGTCAAAAAAATTAATTTTTTTGAACTTTCTCTTTACAGTTTATATATATTGATAATTGTAATAAATTCGATACGGTACCAGGTACATGATCGATGCAGGTACGTAAGATATTAATAGAAAAATCGATACTCAAACCGATTCGATATTCAAAACTTTGAGAACCACTTATTTGGAGCCACTAGAGTTTTATCCGATCATTACTTAAAAAAATATGGCGATGGTACTTGCCAATAGGGGTAAAATTGGTTTGATTCGATTAATTTTTTTTGTCATGACAGATCGAACCGATCAATTTGTGGTGAAAAAATAATGCCCCATTTCGCTTAAAATTGTAAGTAAATCGAAATCAATTCAAAGTGCTTCAATCCGGTTAATTTTTTTAGAAATTTCTAAAATTTTAGATTTGACTAATTGACTCGAATTAGTTCAGTCTGATCCAACAAAGTTTTTTTGAGATTTTGGGTTGAGACTTTCAAATCACCTCAAATCGATTCAATTTTTTACATGCTCCACTTCAATTCAATTTGAATCGGTTTGATATTCTAAAACAGTTCGGTTCTATTGAATGTTACATTATTCGATTCAGTTTAGTCTGAAAATATTTAGTAAAAACTTAAACCAAACCAAAAATCACATTTTTTCCCAATCAGACTTGTATGACTTTTGAACTGATGGCAAACCTAATATTCCAGTAATTTTTCTTGGGCCTTCAATTTTTTCTTTCACCCCACTTGCCAAGGTAATTCAGGTGTTTCTCCAGCTTGTGGATTATCAGAGGGGTGGTGGAAATTCGGTTGTGGGATTCTAAAGATATATATATTTTGACAAGCAAATTGAGATTCTAAAGATATATTGGTACAGCTGTCTTCACGGAGATGTAATGCGTATAAAATGATATAATTTTTTTGTTTTATTATTAAAATTACACCGTTCTTCATCCCATATGTTTTAATAAAAATTCGTGTAATAAAATAAAACGACATAATTTTAAAAAAACGATATAATTTTAAAAGCTGACTACAAAAACCTACACTACAAGCTCGGTGAATCCTCCAAATTGGGGGGTACATGAGATGGTTTATGAACATGAAATTCACTTCCAAACAACGTACGCTGATAATCTACGAATAACTTGCCCCAATTTGTTCATCTAATTTATAAACTCCCAATTCACAAAAAACATGAAGTAAAAATTCAACTTTAAGACATATTAAAATTGTATTATATCTCAAGATTCTCAACTAATCTGCAATTATGTGCAAAACGAGTGCAGAATTAAAAACCAAACTAAATAAAAAAAATAAGAAAAAATTAATCAATTGCTATCACTCCTCTCCATATGTTGAGCATTCGAAGAATTTTCAGAACTGTTTTCAGGGTTTGTATCCGAACCTCTAACCAAAAAGTTAATCCAAATCTCTTCATCTTCTCCTTCATGGCTATCACCTCTTTTCTTATTCTCCGGATCTTCTTCCTCCACAGGCATCTTGTACCTACAAACCGGGCAAGACCCGTGGATCCCCAACCACTTCTCGATACATCCCGAATGGTACCTATGCTTACACGGCATCTCCTTAGCCTCCTCCCCAATTTCATACTCCTCCAAGCAAATCGCACACTCCTGCCCTAGTTCACTTACCTTTACCGCCGGCATAGCCTCGATCGACGCCTTAGACGCCGGCAACGGCCCTTCCTTACTGAATTGCTCTAAACTTATCCTTCCCTCGATCAGGATCACCGATCCTGTGATCCAATTAAGGACTACGACTCGATGTAGGGGGCCTTGCGACGGATGAGCGGCGGTGGACAACCCTTGGATTAGGGAGCGGAAGAAAGAGATGCTTGTGTTTGTCGGGTGTGTTTGCTCGACGAGAGGCGAGGGCTCTGCTTCTTCGGACGAAGACATTCTTGCTGTTTGATGGATCGAATTAGAGAGAGAGAGAGAGAGAGAGAGAGAGAGAAATTGGGACTATAGTTGGGAACCATGAATGAAAATTGGAAAGAGATCAAGATGAGGAGATATAGCGAGGAGAGGGTGTAGGAAGGTTGCCGAATGATCCAGAAGGTTCGAATCGGACAGCTGTACTACTTTTTTCACACTGTCGTCCGAATTTATTTTTTCTAAAGAATAATTCAAGAATACAAATATTTACCGATATGTTTGAAATTATTGAATTCATGTGAAATTTTTAATAATTTATAAATTTCATGTACATTGAATAATTTTGAATACATCTACATTAGAATGTGTCCAAAACACTTGCACTCTTAGACTTTTTGTTTTCATAATACGTAACTAGTCATCTTAATTAGTTAATTTCCTTTTGTAGTTTTTTAATATTTTGTTAAAATGAAATAAAAAAAATACAAGTCAAGCCAAATGGTGTAAAGATAAGATTCCGTAAGGCCCTAATTTTGGATTGGGAAGATTTGCGCACAATAGAATGCGCTGGTGATAAACTAAAATAATTTGACTAGTGCTTGATTATTCATCTGTTCGGTCAATATTTTATATACTAAAATGACGTCGTTTTTACACATAATACGTTTGATGTGCGTAATACATAGCAGCCCCTTCAAGTCTTCTAATCTTGACAATTTTATTTTTAAGTAGGATTTTTCTTATCAAATCTTCAAGTCATTTGATTTACGCAAAATAAAACTTATTAAATTTCATTTGATTATTCGAAATCTTCAAGTCACTTGTGTTACGCAAATTAAGACTCTTTCATTTGATTATTCGAGCAATTCGTATTGAAGAACATTTAATTTTTTATATAAAAAATATAATTTGTTTAGATTGTCATTGTTTGATCGAGTTAAATTTCTTTACATGAATGATAAATATTGTAACACATAAAATCGATTCTTAAAATAAAGATAAGAAAAAAATGCACAAAATAATATTTTATTAATTTAAATATAAACTAGATACAATCTCTATTATGTTCTTCATAATGAAACAACGATTTCTCTAATTCGATTTCTGACTATGATGACAATTCAACAACTGTTGAAACTTGTTGTTGAATGAACCAGCTGATGACTTCTTATCAGCTTGATCTCGAAAGAGTAAAGTTGCAAATGAATGAGTGTTGTTTGAGCGCTTATTGATTCCTCGTAATAGCTTGAAAGAAGAACTTGAGAAGAGGTTTGAAGAATGCTTGAAAGGTTGAGAGAATTCTTCTAATTTCGGGTCTCCTTCGTTCTCGTCGAATCGGCATGTTGTGTAGATGCTTGTTGATTTTCCGCAAGAACTTGAGAGGAGAATTTGAAAAGACACTTGAAAAACGCTAGCATGCTTAGAAATTCTTTTGGCCTGAGACTTTTTTCTTCATAGTGAGAGCCTCTGTTTATAGGCTAGAAAATAACATTTTCAATATGAAAAGCATTTCTTCATTGATTTACCTTTCCAAATGAAATTTGTCTTATATTTATAGAAAAAATCTTAAGCTAATATAGAATAACAAAAAAATAATATAATAATAGCATTATTTATTTATTTGACCTAGAAATAATTGGAATGGGCCTCTGGGGTAGCCCAATTCCTTGATTATTTAGTCAATTAGGCTAATTTGTCTATTGTGAACTCTATCATATTCTTAAATAAACTAAGTCCAAACATTTTGAGAATCCCAATATTTGTTTGTAGATTTTGACTAATTATTTTTAATTTATCAAAAATATTTATTTATCTTTACTAATTGAATGACATTAAGTTGTGTGAAAATTTTAGCGTACGCAAACATCAAGACCCATAAAATGAATAATTCAAATAGTTGCTCGAAACTTTTGTGGATTCCATTTTAGTCACATGAGTGACCAAACCATAAACCATTATATGAGAGGAACTTGATTCGGTTTTTTAGGATCAATTTGATGATTCCAATTAACTTACTTTTATTAGATCTGTTTAACCAGATGAAATATTTTTTCATCTTATC
>JABCMJ010034200.1:0-14905 GCA_014822125.1 Arbutus unedo | reverse complement strand
ACAAATCAACAAAGTTTTACAATCATATATTCTGAAGTCTGATTATGACAGCACAATCAGGGAATGCTTCTTCGTCTCATACTTCAGTGAAAATCAAACTTGATTTGAACAATTATACCACATGAAAAACACAGGTTCAAAATGGAACAAGACCTAATGGATATATAGGATACTGATGGCAGCATGCTTTAGCATGTGACAAAAATTATAAGCAATGAACATCTTATTCAAAATCCAGAATTCTTGTCACAGTCCGTCATTGATGGACATCTTAGCTCACGCCTAACAACAACAATTTCTGTTCCTATTCTACAACATGGGTTAGGATTTCATTTCAACATGCATTTGAAGTCTGGTCTGCATTAGAAAACAGATTTGGTGTGCTATCTAGATCACCTGAACATCTCATTCAAAATCCAGAATTCGCCGTTACACTTGCAAGGCTTGCTTCACTCCTCGAGTTCGTGTTTTTGATAAACAGTCGCTACCAAATGCTTGAGGCGACGGATAGGCATCTTCAGTCTAACCTCATTCACCAAATTATCGAATTGAAAGGACACTCTACAAAGTAATCAAAGTAATAGTTTATCCAAAAACGATAGATTTGTGCTTCCAGAAACCAAAATTTGACCCTTCCCTTCGGATTGGGATGAAGAAGATGAAGTTGGAGCAAGCCAACTTGGAGGAGGCCAAAATAGGTCTGCATAACCAGGGAAATATACCAGTGGCCCAACACTCCCATTCTCTAAATTGAAAACCCCAATTTCCATTTTACCCAAAACCCTAAGTTCATCGTACTGATCATGATAGTTTTCATCAAACTGCATACAATTGTCATCCGCAAAGAAAATGCAGTTCCCCCTGCAGTTGTGTGTGTCAAAATCTCCAGCACAAACAGCGAAGCAATCATCTTCACCCACAAACAACATTCTATCCCCCAAATTTGTCACCTCAACCCATTTATGCTCTTCTTCATCCAGCTTATAAACCCTAAACCATCTACTCATTTCATAACCACGTGAAACCTGTGTCACAGAAGCCCCGGTTTCGTGGGAAAACCCATCTACCATAAGAAGTTCACCAGATGACACCACCAAATTCTTATTTTTAGGAGCCTCGCCATCCAAACGAGGTGCAATTAGGGTTACATTCAATGAAGAATCAACAGTGTAACAATTCCCCTCTATATCTATGGCATAGATTTGGCCATTAAAGTTTACGAAGTCGCGGTAGTCATCAGATTCGGAATATTCAAGCTCCGTAAATTCATCCGCTCCGAGCCTAATTGCATTTAAATAACCGCCCCAAAAATCACGTTGGTCACGCAGCATTACCACCATCGAATCGTTGGTGGTTGTTGTACCAGTAATCGGATCAGTATCGGAGAAAAAAGCTAACTTTGAAAATTCAATTGTGCAGTCCGTCAAGTTTGACCAAGCACCAAACTGAGGGAAATCGATGCGATCTACCCGGTACGATCGACAAATTTCTGAGATTCGAAATTCCAACAAGTTCAAATTTAATGGACTGAGAGACGTAATTTCCCTATCTGACAGCGGATTAAGAAGACGGTTTTTGCTTGGTCGGTCTCTCTCTGAAACTCTTATTAGCCAGGGCTTGGGCGGCGGAGAATTCGGAGGATTGTGTATCGGTTGGAGACAGAAGACGGTGGTCCCTGAGATGCTGAGGACGGTACGCCGGTCTGGGAGACTGAAATTCCGAAGTTGCCATTTCCTGAAGGGAGGGACAGAATTTCGCCACGACGAACAGACAGACCGGAATCGGAGAACGTCGATCCGGTTGTTGAGGCGGTTTCCGATCGATGTCAGCAACTCCAGCGGAAGATCCGACCACCCTACAGGAGCCATATCCGCCACCTTTGCTTGCTAAAAAACCCTAAAACTCAATGGTTGTAGATGTTACGCCAAGTTTGGATTCAGGTGAGGGAGATTAATAAGGAAAGTTTAGAAAGGGAGGGAAAAGGGGGTGAGATATTTTTTTATTTAAGAGAAAGTAAAATTTTAGAATACTTTTTGATATTTATGCTGAGTTTGGTTTGACTTGATTATTTGATTGTTATTTTGTTATTATGTGAATTTTTTTATAATTTTTATCTTTTGTCAACTTTTTATGGATTATTGGTTCGTCTCAACGAGAAATTTCAGAAAAGTTAAAAAAATTAACTAAATTTGAAAATAATTCATAAAAGACAAAAATAATCTAAAAATAATATTTTTTGGGTTTATTCATCGTCTTTAGTATTTTTTTTTTTAGTTTTTGAATATAATATTATACTTTTTAGATTTGTCTCATCAAGATGGATAAATAATCCACAAAAAATTAAGGCAAAAATAACAAATGCGAAAAAAATTAAATAACAACAAAATTTACTCATTTTTAAGCAAGTTAGGCCAAATGAAGTATTAGTTAAAGAATGAAAAAAAAATTATTTTTTATTTTTTTTATTTTTTTTATTCTTTTTATTTTTTTGTGGAGGTAACAAATAACTTGTCTGATTTATCTTGTTAAAATTTATTTTTTAAGGGTTATAATTAACATTACAAATATGAGCCACAACATCACCTCACTTTCTTTTCATTTTCTCTCAATTTTGGAGATGAATTCATATACTTAAAACACTTGTACTATTTCATTTATATTTTTTTTCATATCTCTCACTTTTATTTCTAAAATACAATCTAAGTACAAAAATAACCTCTAGATCCCTCACCTCCCTTCTAAATCTCTCAATCCAAATTACAAGTTAGTGTAACTAATTGTATTCAAATACCTAAAAATTATACATTAACTAATAATATAGAGTCGAGTTTTTTGAAATCACAATTTCCTTAAAACAAAATCGTTGTCTCACTATGGGTTAGAGCATTCATCGGCATCTATCTCTTAAAGTAAAACAATTCACTCGACGAAATTACATCAACTGATCGATCTATCGCCTATCAAATCGAGTCTTTCTCTCCCACAAAGACTCGGTTTGAGTTGGAGGCTCCATCAACAGTGTCCTTAACGTCAATTGATCGATAATGAAAAAAAAAAAATATATATATATATATATATATATATAATGTAAATAATACCGAACCGAATCTTGTAAAATCACAGTGTCTTTAAAATAGATTCGACACTGCATCATGAGTTGGAGGCTCCATCAACATCTGTCTCCTAGGTTAAATTCACTCAGTTAAAGTAACACCAATTAATCTATCGATTTTCAAACTGAGTCTCTCTCTTTCGCACAAAGAACACGAAAATAGAAAGAGCTTGTATTCTACGAAAATTTGGTGTGAAAATCATGAAAGAGGTTGAACTTATATACACTTGAGGGACTTTTTGACATGCTACACTTCTGAGACCTTTGAGCTGCGAACCATGAATAGAGACATTAATAGAGAGACACAAGTTGCTGAGACTTTTGGGCTGAAGATATATGCAAAACTGTTAACACTTTTTGGCTGCCTCATGAGACCTTCGTGTATCACAAATTCATTCACTTACCATGCAGATTCCAACAAATATACGTTGAGAAACAACCTAATTCAAAAAGGAATTGGTCCAAGTCAAGTGTGGAACTAAGGAGAGGTTGTGGTGGGCTCTAGCCCAAGTGATTTTTTTTATATGTAAAATTCTAGCCCAATTAATTTTACCTCATCATATTATTTGCAATCCAATTCACTTTTAATGCGGTTCATTTTTAACCCAGAATAGATTAGATTCATGGTTCCGTCCTTGATTCATGTATTTACAGGTCAAGAAGGAGCTTGTTTATAGCCCAATTCAGCTCAATTTATTAGTATGTGTTTAAAGTAGTCAAATGTGTTTTTTTAACTCAGGATATCTGGATCAACTTGTGCATACTACGACTAATTTCTAGAAGACCAATTTCATTGTCCACTTGTATAGATTCCAATTAGAGCCATAGCAAAACTCTATATGAAATAACCATATAAGAGTTGATAGTACCTGAAAAGTTTCGAAGTTAAGTTCTTAAGAGGGAGAAAACCTTCAGGTCACAAGCCTTGACTACCGAGTCAACCCGTTAGAGTTTAGTTAAGTGTGTTAGTTTGTGAAGTCATTTAAACTATAATTGTCTTCGCACGCCGCATACCCTATTGTAGACAATGCACTACAAACTCCCAATTCGGAATCATCAGTTCTGAATTACTCAACAAATGACTCACCTCCATGAAATGTTCATGGTGATGATTAAATCTAATGAATTGCTCGACAAAAGAATTTGATCCTCGAGTGTTGTGAATTGCTGATAAAAACTCAAATCAAATTCTGAGTTCGACAAATCAACAAAGTTTTACAATCATCAGTTCTGAAGTCTGATTATGACAACACAATCTGGGAATGGTTCTTCCTCTCATAATCAATAATCAATTACATTACCTACTTCATTAGTGTTTCATATCTCATACTTTCGTAGTGTAATGAAAATCAAACTTGATTCGAACAACATTACGTTCAAAATGCGACAAGACCTAACGGATGTTTAGGATACATTTGCAGCAGTATACTTTGTCCTGTGATACAAATTACAGGCAATGAACATCTCATTCAAAATCCAGAATTCCGGTCGCTGTCTGTCATTGATGGACATCTTCTCTCGTGCCTAACAAGTAACAACAACAATTTCTGATCCTATTCTACATGCGTTTGGATTTCAACATGCATTTGAAGTCTGATCACATGAACATCTCATTCAAAATCCAGAATTCCTCGCTACTCTTGCAAGACTCGCTTCACTCCCCAAGTTTTGTGTTTTTGATAAACAGTCACTACAAAATACTCGATGCCGCGGCTAGGCATCTTTAGTCTAACCACTTTCGCCAAATTACTGAATTGAAGACGCTCTGCGAAGTAATCAAAGTAATCAAAAGAATGTTAAATTTGTGCTTCCAGAAACCAAAATTTGACACTTACATTAGGATTGGGACGAAGAAGATGAAGTTGGAGCAAGCCAACTTGGAGGAGGCCAAAATAGGTCTGCATAACCAGGGAAATATACCAGTGGCCCAACACTCCTATCCTCTAAATTGAAAACCCCAATCTTCATGTCACCCAAAACACTAACTTCATCGTACGGATCATGATAGTTCTCATCCACAAAGAAAATGCAATTCCCTCTGCAGTTCGGTACATCAAAATCCGCAGCACAAACAGAGAAGCAACCATCTTGACCCACAAACAACATTCTATCCCCCAAATTTGTCACCTCAACCCAATTCTGCTCTTCTTCATCCAGCTTATAAACCCTAAACCAGGTACCCATTTCATAACCACATGAAATCTCTGTCACAGGAGCCCCGGTTTTGAGGAAAAACGTATCTATCATAAGAAGTTCACCAGATGACACCACCAAATTCTTCTTCCTTGAAACTTGGCCATCCAAATGAGGTGCAATTAGGGTTACATTCAACGAAGAATCAACAGTGTAACAATTCCCGCGCACATCTACAACATAGATTTGGCCGTTAAAGATTACGATGTCACGGTAGTCTTCAGATTTGGACTGTGCAAGCATCGAAAATTCATTCTCTCCGAGCCTAAATGTACCTAAACCACCGCCAAAAAGAGAGCGGTGGTTCTCCAGCACAACCACCATCGAATCGTTGGCAGTTGTTGTACCAGTAATCAGATCAGTATCGGAGAAAAAAAATACTTTTCCAAATTCAATTACCCAGGGCTGATCGAAGTTTGTAAAAACATCAAAATCAGCAGGATCGATGCATTTTACAAGGTACGATCGACAAATTTCTGAGATGCGAAACTCCAACAAGTTCAAATTTAATGGACGCAGAGGCTTAATTCCCCTATCTGACAGCGGATTAAGAAGACGCGTTTTGCTTTGTCGGTCACTATCTGAAACCCTGATTAGCCAGGCCTTGGGTGGCGGAGAATTCAGAGAATTGTGTATCGATTGGAGGCAGAAAACAGTGGTCCCCGCGAAGCTGAGGAAGCTACCCTGGTCTGGGAGACTGAAACGCCGAAGTTGCCATTTCCTGAAGGGAGGGACAGAGTTTCGCCACGATGAACAGACAGACCGGAATCGGAGAACGTCGATCCGGTTGTTGAGGCGGTTTCCAATCAATGTCAGCAATTCCCGCTGAAGATCTGACCACCCTACAGGATCCATATCCCCGGCCCCTACCTTTATTTGCTAAAAAATCCTAATATGATAGTTGTAGATGTTAGTGTAACAGGTGAGCAGTCACAGAATGTTCGTAAAGATTGTAGGAAAAATATGACAACAGAAATTCAGATTACAGAAAATTATACATCAAACTGTACGAAAATTATACAGATATTCAGATTCAGATTCGAGAAAATATCACAACAGATATTCGGATTGGAAAAATGTTCGTCTAATATGATAGTTGTAGACATCTTCTCTCCTGCCTAGCAACAACAATTTCTTTTCCTATTCTACTACATGTGTTAGGATTTCAATATGCCTTTGAAGTCTGGTCTGCATTATAAAAGAGATTTGGTTTGCTATCTAGATCACATGAACATCTCATTCAAAATCCAGAACCCCTCGTTACTCTTGCAAGGCTCGCTCGAGTTATGTGTTTTTAATAAACGGTCACTACTGAATGCTCGATGCGACGGTTAGGCACCTTTAATCTAACCTCTTTCACCAAATTACCAAACTGAAAGGACGCTCTGCAAAGTAATCAAAGTAATAATTCATCAAGAAATGTAAATTTTACAGCCCGTGAAAGAGACGGATTACACTTGTAACACAAATCGTGCCACTAGACAGCTCATGAAAGAGGTGGATTGTATGAGCGAAACAATTTGTGTTATGGAATAGTCCATACCTGTTAACAACTCGATTATCTTCTTAAACATGTGTGATTCGAACAAAAATCTTAACATATACATCGCCTAGTTATGCAATCAGGGTAGATTCGAAACCCTAGACTTTCTCTCATTAGATTTCACTCAGTTTAATTTTAGTTTTTCTTACTTCACAATCAAACCAATTCGTTTTTCACTCGAATTAATTTAGAAAATAAATGGATTAATCGCAACTTAGTCATTCTGTCTCTGTGAATCGATACTCGGACTTGACCATTATTTTCTGGAGTAGTAGTTAATTCTAAGTTTTTACAAATATATTTTTGACTCGGTACGACACAATCAGCCCCCATCTTCCTTTATGGATTTCCCGCTTGAATTTGATGATGTTAACCCTCCTTCGATGTAGGGCCAAACCATGTTTGTTATACTCAGCCATTGCCTCCATGTTCTCCTTCTCTTACTGCACTTTCGACCACGTCTCCTTACGTTCCTCTTCTTCTACATGGAGAATGCATGGCAGTTATTCAACTGCGTCGCTTCGAATTCTGTACACGTAAGTCGGTGCAGCAATTAACGAACCGCACTAGAAGTCTAAGCAACATTGCTTGGGTACCCCGTGCCTTCTAATTGAATGTGCGCACTTCCATTGTGTAGGGCCACAAGTCCAATTCATATTGGTGGATAAATTAGAGAGTCAACAGTAACACTTAAGTGCGATAGTAAAAATAAATTAAAGCATTTCTAAATGTTGAGTCTAAAGTGAAAATCTTCATATATTATCCATCAAATTCATATTCCCAATACTATCAATCTTCAGACTTTATACACAAGTCCTCGACCTTCAATTCAACTATTCTTCTCGTGATAATTGTCACCTCATAAACCAAGCATATTGGAGTCCGAGGTCCACAACGATCGGGACACCGATAGCATTAACCAACATTCGTGATGTCTACTGCATCATAATTCATCAACCATGTCAGAGTTTGTCGTTTACAATGACCAGAATGTCAACAACGTTATCAGATAACCATCATCAAATCATAAGCATGTTAGAATCCGCCGTTTATAACAACCAAGACCCCAACAGCATAACCAGATATTCATGCTCAAATCATCAAGCATGTCAGAGTCCATCGTTTATAACAATCGGGACGCTGACAACGTAACATCAACAATGTTCAAATCTCCTAACTACGTTCTCATGCTTTTCATTCAGAGTGTATCAAGGGACCCTAAGTCTAGAACAACTCTATCATGCTTTATCTTAACTCAATGAATCATAATAACGATGCTAACACAATAATACATCGTATCACCTATTCATGCATGATCATGCGATTTACGATATGCCGGGTGTAAGATTCAAGGAGACTCTGGGTCGATATGATGATAAGTTTCATAATTGATATTCTAACAATAAATTATTTAAACATGTAGATTGAGATTACAAAGCACGTCACACTATGTAAACATGGCGTGGGGTCAAAATATCATTTACGTAAATTAGAGTCAAAGTGATATCAAATAAACTGGGAGCCGAGTATAATTAAACAGATTGGGGATCAATATATAATTAACCATAGTACGGAATTCAATATGTAATTAACATAAATTTGGATCAATGTGTAAATAACATAAATATGCTAGGTCAATATCTAACTAACAATAGCTACAGAGTCTAAGGTGTA
The DNA here is from genome assembly GCA_014822125.1 of Arbutus unedo. Lineage (NCBI taxonomy): Eukaryota > Viridiplantae > Streptophyta > Magnoliopsida > Ericales > Ericaceae > Arbutus > Arbutus unedo. Next base: position 6,383 of record JABCMJ010034200.1, on the reverse strand, counting down.
ATTCTTCAAAAACCACAGCTGGGGACACCAGGGTAAAAAAACAATAGACTTCACTTTTCCTTTAATCTTGTTCAATTTAACTATACATTATTAAAATAAGAAAGGTGAAGGACTTCGTTGGGTTTTTTAAGTAGAATCTGTTGACCAACTAACTGGAAACTATTAAAATATAAAAGAAAAAGTGTTGCACTCATCAATGTCTAATTTAAAATAAATAAAATATGAAAGAAGAAGTAGCCAAGTCTTTAACTATGTGACCAGGTGGAGGCTAATGCTACTAAATCAGAGCCATGTTAATTTGGTCTCACATTATATGGGTAATGTTTTTATTTACATATGATGCAACACATGCAGTAAGGGATTAGGGGAAGATATCTTACATTAATTTGAAGAATTTGAGAGTAGGATTGATTTGGGAAATGGAAATCCGCAGTGGGTCTCCTCCTACTGCTGCAGCTGCTTCTGCCCTTATCGTAGGTCTATCTTTCTCTGCTCTAATCTCTCTCTCTCTCTCTCTCACAAAATGCTCAGTACGCTTGCAAGTGTGGGGTTGATGAAGGTTGGGTGTTAGTTTAAATACGAAATGGAAGAGGAGAGGATCCATAGCTGAGAGAAAGGAGGAGATGGACTGCGTGTGAAATGGACTGTCATGGCAGAGAGCAAAATGGGAGGGGGGTTGAGTTTGACAGAGGGGCAGACGGAGGATGGGAGAGGAGAGGCATGAAGGAGAGAGATGGGGCAGTGTGTTGGTCTTGTATAATAAGTAAAAAGGTTTGGTTAGTGGGGGTAAGTATACAGGAGATGGAGAGGGAACACACGTGAAGGAAAGGGAGGGGGTAGTGTAAGTAAAAAGGTTCGGTCAGTAGGGGTAAAGATAGTGTGTTTGTATATATATGTGTACGTATGTACATATGTAAAGGGATGGGGTAGTGTTGATCTTGTTTAATAAGTAAAAAGGTTTGGTTAGTGGGGGTAAAGTAGTATATATATAAAGGGATGATCTTGTTTAATAAGTAAAAAGGTTTGGTTAGTGGGGTAAAGATAGTGTGTGTATACACACTTTATCTTCCTCCTCACGTGATAAACCAAACCAAAACTATTCCTTTCCCATTTTCAAAACCAACCCCACTAACCCAACTTTTATAAAAGAGGGGCAAAGGATGGCATGACAGAGGGGCAACGGATGGCATGGCAAACATTCCAACCTCAATTGGTAATGACACAATCAAAAGAGGGGTGGTTTGCTACTTGGAATTGAGTCTCTCTTCGGGGGGATATGGTGCTAATTGACTTCTGTAAAGACTCCTTGGGCAGGAGAAGTAGGCTAACTAGAGTCCCAAAAAGACGAGCTCGTTATTAAGAAAAAGTTTCATATGGCCATTTAGCCAAAGAAAGCAGCAAGTTTTGCCAAAATTCTTCACCAAAAAATTTGCTTCTCCATAGCAGAAATGTATGTCAAGAGCTTCCCAAAACTTCAAGAGCTATTTCCAGGCACTGCAAAATCTGCATTTTCTTTGTCGTTTTCCTGCCAAAAAAAAAAAAGAAACATGGCAGATAATATGAAAGTGGAGTACGAAGATCAGTAAGTTGAAAGGAGGAGAGTACAATACATCTATGTAAACTCTACGGTGTTTGGCTGGAACAATGATCTCACGCAAGGCTCAATCAGCTAATAACTTTGTCGTCACCCTTCGGACGTACCCTAGGGAAGAACAATGAGAGTCGCCTTCCCTAAGAATAACTCGAAAGCAACAATCCCTTCCTATTCTAATAAGCGAGCTTGCTTTTCCCTAAGGGACTAACTTTCCAAACCATAAAGGACTGGATACCCCTATCCTACCTGATTAAAGAGAAAGGTGAATTACTTTGGGTTGCATTGATTTGTGTTAACTTGAGTTACCCAAGTCAGTCACATTTTCCATTACCAAATAATGCATGCAGTATGAGTACCTATGCAATAAGTCAGATAGATATTGACACGGCGGGTGCATATATTGACCCTTGAAAAAACTATAGGGAAAACACACAAACCCAACAATACTCTTAATATAGCTATCCCCTTGGTGAGCTTGAAGCTACCTCTTTTACCAAATTACCGAGTTCAAAGGACAATATGCAAAGTAATTAATGTAATAATTCAACAAGAATACATAGCCAGAAACCAAAATTTGACACTTACATTAGGATTCGACGAAGAAGATGAAGTTTTCGGAGAAAGTCAAGTTGGGGGAGGCCAAAATAGGTCGGCATAACCAGGGAAACATACCAGTTGCCCAACCCTACCATCATCTAAATTGAAAACCCCAATTTCCCTGTCACCTCGACCCCCAAGTGCATCGTACTGATCATAATAGTTCCGATCAAGCAGCATAGAACTATCATCATCTGCAAAGAAAATGCAATTCCCTCTACAGTTGTCTACACCAAAATCAGCAGCACAAAGAGAGAAGCAACAATCTTCGCCACCCAAAAACAACATCCTATCCCCCAAATTTGTCACCTCAACCCATTTCTCATCTTCTTCATCCAGCTTATAGATCCTAAACCAGCTAGACATTTGATAACCACCTGACATCTCTGTCACAGAAGCCCCATTTTCCCCCATCGTACTGGTTTCTATGGAAGAACATATCTACCATAAGAAGTTCACCACATGCCAAAATTCTTCTCCCCAGAAACTTGGCCATCCAAATGAGGTGCAACTATGAATTACCCCAGCAACATGACAATTCAAATGAGGTGCAATTAAGGTCACGCTCAACGACAAATCAACAGTGTAACAATTCCCGTACACATCTACAACATAGATTTGGCCGTTAGATTTTACGATGTCACGGTATGCATGAAATCTGGAATATGCAAGGGGCATAAATTCATCCTCTCCGAGCCTAATTGAAACTAAATAACCTCCGAAAAGACGCCAGTTGTTCTGGAGCACAACCGCCACCGAATCCTTGGTGGTTGTTGTACGAATAATCAGATCGGTATCGGAGAAAAAAACTACCTTTCCAAATTCATTCCCCCAGTCCCGTTCGATGTGTCCTGAAACATCAGGCATATCGATGTATTTTACCTTGTACGATCGACAAATTTCTGAGATGCGAAATTGCGACAAGTTCAAATTTAGTGGACTGAGAAGCTTAATTCGCCTATCAGACAACGGATTAAAAAGAAGCGACTTGCCTTGTCGGTCACTCTCTGAAACCCTGATTAACCAGGCCTTGGGCGGTGGAGGATTCGGAAGATTGTGTTTGTGTATTGGTTGGAGGCAGAAGACGGTGGTCCCTGCGAGGCAGAGGAAACCACACCTGTTTGGGAGACTGAAAAGCCGAAGTTGCCATTTCCTGAAGGGAGGGACAGAGTTTCGCCACGACGAACAGACAGACCGGAATCGGAGAACGTCGATCCGGTTGTTGAGGCGGTTTCCGATCATTGTCAGCAAATCACTCGGCAGATCCGACCATCTAACAGGAGCCATATCCTCGACCTTTACTTGCTAAAAAACCCTAATGATAGTTGTAGAAGATGAAACAGCAGTAAATCATGTGATTATTACATACAGTAGTGAAAAACGTCAGATTTCATTGCAGAGGAAAGCTTGCCCAATGGACGATGGCGGCGAATCAGTTTCCTGTTCGTTTTCCACGTTCATGCCATGCAGGGCTCCACGTTCATGCCTTCCAAGCGAAGACACACATAGGCACACTCACATTGTATCCAGGACTATGCAAAATTTTCCAATTTTTCATAAAAAAAAAAATCTCATTTTCCTATTTTAAATAATTATATTTTATAATGTCTTCTCTATTTTATTTTTATTTTATTAAAATATTTTTTTTATATATTTAATTCAAATGTTATAAACAAATTAAAAGAAAAATAAATAAAAAAATAATAAAAATAAAATATTAAGAGTGAATAATTTGTCAAGGATTTATTATTTATTTTAAAAAATAAAAAGAAATAGTAATGAGACTGATGTGAATATTATTAAGAGGATTTGTTCTTTAAATTAAAGAAGGAATACATATAAAGAGTTTGATGCGAATACTCTAATTATGTGTGTATGGTTATAGCAAAATTATTTCAGGAATGCCGCACTTACAACACATTTGCACAACATCAAGCACAATATTTCAAAACTGTAAAAAATAATAATAATTTAAATCAAACACCCTTGTGCCATTTCACTCTGGTTTCTCTCTCCCCAACCCCATGCACGATTCAACACACCCTAACCCCCAACAATCGCGACCACCACTGTACATGAACCATTCCCAGCCAACATCACTGGGTCTTTTTCTTCTTCCATTATCTTCTTCTCCGTAAGCTTCCAAGTATCAAATTCAAGGCTCTAGAGGTAAACATCAAAGTTTCCCTTTCTGGCTCTGAACGATTTCTTTGTTTGATGTTGTAATGTCAAGCCTTTGTTCAGTTTTTTCCATACCATATATTCTGGGTATTGTGAAATTGCGGTCGTTGAGGGGTTGGAAAAGACAAAATCGCGGTTGCTAAGAGAGAGGAGTCGATTTTGGTGGTGGCCGCGGAGGTGGTTGCCGATCACCGATCTATGAAAGATTCTCAAGCTCTCAACCGGTGGTGGTCACGATTTGGTGGAGCAAGTGGGTGTTTTTGGGGTGGGGTGTTCTGAATCTGAAATGGGGTTGGGGAGAGAGACCAGAGTGAAATGGAGTTTGGGGTGTGCAAGTGTGTTGTAGCATTCTTGAAATTATTTTTTGATTTGATTCGATTTTTGTGGACTTTCAATGCATATCAAAACTCTGGGTCTTCCTTTTCGGTTCAAACTATCTCAGCATTCGATTTCTCGATGTACGAGTCAATGCTCAAGTCTTTTTGCTCCGAAGTAAGTTGCTCAATCTTCAGTAGCTCAACATTCAACTGATGGCCTTTAGTAGCTTCACATTCAACCACAAAGCACATGAAGGTTTAGTTCATCTTCACATTCAACCGCTCAGCACATGACGGTTTAGTTCTAGACTCTGGCATTCCAAAAATCGTGTTATGTGGCCAAGAGTAACCGTCATGAGATTCGATCAACAAGAGCTTGCAAATAAAGCTAAGATCGCTTCGCATCTCAAAAATAGAGTCCTCAATAATGACAAAATGTGATCGGCAATCGTCAGATTCTCCAAAATTCTTTACCATTCACCTTATAAAAGGAACACTTGAGCCAATCTCAAAGTACGTTCACAACTCATTTTTTTATTTTTTTGAAAGGCAAAGAAGAATGTATATAAAAGAAAGGAATATAATTTATATAAAAGAAAGGGAAGTGGGTAAGAATCCCACCAAGCCCCAGGAACACCAAGAAAAAGCCTAGTTAAAACTTGAACAAAAACAAGTTGTTCAGGAAGCTAGGAAAAGAAACTACACAACACAGAAAACAACAGGAGAACAGAAAACACAGCTCCAATAAGAACAGAAAACTCAATCAATCTCCCCACATATAGTCAAGCCTGCGTTGTTATGTAAAATGATACTAATCGGTAGCTTACTTTTATTTTGCTGTTGCATGATCCATCTGAATTTGGTCTCCTGGAAAAGCTGATCCCAATTAACTCTGCCCCCCTTAAAATTGACATCATTTCTAGCTAGCCAAATAGAACACATAACAGTGGTTGGCAAAGAGAACCATGAGGTAGTTGTAAGAGGATTAGAACTACTCTTGATTTTTCAGCCTAGCCACCATTGAAGGAGACCTTGCACGAGATCCCATAATGATAGGAAGCTGCACCATAACAGCCATAGTCCTCTACAATGCAAAAGTAAATGGTCTTCTGACTCGATGCTAGTATTACAGAACTTATAGAATGCATTTTGGGCAAGTATTATGCCCCTTGAGCTTAATAATTGCCTTGACTTAAGCCTTCCTTTCCATGCCAACCAAGACAAGAACTGAGCCTTCGGTGAGCAACCCTAAAACCAAACACAAATAGGATGAGGAGGTTGAAGAAGGTTCCCATGGTCCTCAAACATAACATACATGGTTTTAATAGAGAAAGCCTTGCCTGCATTACATTTCCAAAGAAGGGAGTCCTCCTTGTCCAAGAAGGAAATTCCTGAGATGACCCATATATTGCATATGGCATGAAGGTCATCCACCTCCCAAGAGAATAAAGTCATCCTAAATTGAAGCACTGACATTATAGAAGGAGAACATCTAAGAGCAGTCAGATTGAGATCTCTGTTAGTAGTAGCCTGGAATAGTCTAGGAAACTGAAGGTGCAAAGGTTGGCTGGAAGCGACCACCCATGGTTCCAAAACAGGATACCTTCACCAATTCCCACCTTAAATGCCAGATTGTTGGTGAACCTGAGAATGGAGTTAGGGTTTAGACTTAGGATCCCTTTCCAAATTGAGGA
>JABCMJ010034181.1:0-12493 GCA_014822125.1 Arbutus unedo | reverse complement strand
CGTGTCAGTGTGAACTAACAGTACTATTCATATAACTTAGCTATGAAGTAATGAATTTTTACTTTTATTAATTTTACGTGAAACAAAAAGAAAATAGCAGTAACTGTTACGGGGAGACGGGAAGGGAAAAAGTGAAAAAGTTACAAAATTCGAGAAAGGAAAATAAAAAGAAAAATATTACAGGATCCGGGAAAGAAAGAAAATTAGGAGTTAACTCTAGCAGGTGCCAACACAATCGAGCAATATGCCGAGAGTGTAAATAAAGGAGAAAAGACAGAAAAGTCACATTCTGACATTCTAGAAATGCGGACAAGAAATCTCTAGAAATGGACTAGAAATTTCTAGAGTTGCGAAATTAGAGATGCGAATATTAATACTTATAAGTATAATATTTATATTGATAAAAAAAGCAAAAATTAAATAATTAAAGCAAAAATTAAATAAGAAAGGCAAAAATTGGAATAAAATGGCTGTTGTAGCGCTACCTTGTATTGATATTCGAATCAGCTGATTATAAATAAAAAAAACATGAAAGACTAGACTAAACCATAAACTGGCGCATCTACGAATATTAAATCTCAGTGATACCCCAAGTTATGCTAAAGCGAAAGTGTTTTTGGATCTTTCTGATAGTTGAAAATAAAATGTGCATAACCTCTGTTTGTATTTGAACCAAAATATAACTAAAAAGGGCCCTAGTCCTAATCTCGTTCGGATACCGGGAGTTCGAAGTTAAAGAACTGGAACTGTCCAGAGGAAGAACACTCGATTGATTTCTGAAGGCAAAAACGTTATCTGTTTTTACTATGGAAAACGAAAAAACGAAAGAAAAAGAAGAGGGGATATACACATAAACAGAAACATTCGTATTTTGCTCTCTGATTTTTGTATGGGGTTTCCTTTATGAATCCGGAAAATATTTTCTCACAAGAGAGTAGCAGACTTTGGGTGAATATGAGGGTGAAAATCTGATCCCAAAATATAAGGATAATGGGGCATTTATAAACGATTCAGATCAATAGAATTAAACCCCTGAGAGTAAGTCATTATCGATTCGATATTATTTTCTTTGATCAAACCATTGCAAAATTAATCTTGGACCACCTGCACTATACATGTGCTGTATATGCGCCCAAGTTGCGTCATACTGCTAGAAATTACACCTACACCCCTGGTCCTTGTACGCGTACTAAAATACTAATTTTTAATGAGAGAACTTCAAATAAACTCAGATCGGACCACGGATATAGCCGTTGAAATCGTATTGACATGATGATCAATAATATGTGTCCCTCAAAATTTAAAACAATATTGTTTCGTAAATCGTGCGTTCAAATCGGGCTGGTTGGTAGCTAATTATTTAAAATATGATTTTCACAAACTTGCGCCAAAGTTGCACCCTACCTGTGCCTAAGATGCACCCAACATGCGCCTGATGATGTCAGCAAACGTAAATTTACTAAAATACCCCTGCTCACTTGTATGTGCACTGAAATACTAATTTTTGACGGAAACTTCAAATAAACTCAGATCGGACCACGGATATATCAGTTGAAATCGTATCGACACGCTGATCAATAATATGTGCTAAACTGTCAGCGTTGTCTGTTTTTGCTCTAGTCACTGTCAATGGACTTGTATCATCCTACTGATCAATAATATTAGGTATTCATGATTTACGTGAAGTTGTCTTACAAATAGTGCTCCCGAACCTTGGCTTGTGTAAAGATGACGTACCCCTTTGTTCGTCGATTTATCTAATTTCTTCAAGTTTGTTTCGAAAATATTCAATTGACCTCTGAGGCATTTCATTGGCATTATATTTGAGATTTTTTATGAAAATTGAGGTGATAAAATCTCTTTGACTCAATCAGATGTCCTCCCGTTCATGCTAAATTAGAAGGACAAAACTATTCGTCCATGCTCGGATCCCCCTCGTACCTCTTTCAATTGTCCTATTTGCTTAAAGAGACATGATAAATCCTTACATACAATGTGGAGATGTTTTGGACTAATTATGTGATGATGTAGAGGCTTGTGTTTGTTGAATCGCCCTTTAGGGGCAAAATGGTCATTTCTACTCGAACTTCACCAAATCTACTGAGGTTGCTTAAGTATCATCCAAATTATGTTTACAGGCCTGCTTAGTAATTGAAAGTGTATCAGGTGAAGTTTTTCAGTCTTCAGATCATTCCATGCGTCTTTCGCCTAATAAGGGCAAAATGGCCATTATGTCCATAAGCGTTTCTGAGCCCATTCTGATAGCATATTTCATGATAGCTTGAGTGGTGAGAAAAAATCTGGTATCAATAATTACGAAGTTGGGTAATTGAATTCTCACCTTACAAGCTTCAAACCACAACTGTCAAAACTTCAGACATTATCACTGGCTTTCTTCACTGCTACTGACATCTTCTTCCCCCCTTTTCCATCTCCTCCTTTCTCTTACCATGCTTCCTTTAAATCGCTAAATCACTATCTGTCTCAATAGTAGCAGAATTTCTTTGAGTAAAATGAAACAAAGAGACTTCTCTCAGTTAATAAGGACACTGAGAATTCTTATTGCCTTGACACCTCACTTGTGAGATGTCAACTCTTGAATTCCCCTGTTGCCATCAAATTCATTCAGCCATCACTTCTCTAAATAATAACAGGTGTTAACTATACATGTATACATATATGTCGTTATGTTTGATGCTTTAATAACGAAGGCCTTTCCTAGTTTGCTCAAATTTTAAAATTACCCCCCCTTTAAATAAGCCTCAGGTTGATCTCTCAAACTTTATATTATTTTCAATTCTTTCCCAAATTATACTAATTATTCAAAATTCAACACTTAATTTCTAAATTTTCACAATTCAAAATTAATCCCTCAATTTGTCAAATTTCGTGTTGGGTCCTTACAGATATGCTCCATTGCCACTCTTATTGCTATGCCATGTTGATAATATTTTGTATTATGAACATTGTAATGTAACTTAGATTTGATGATTGCTCTGGGTATGGTTGTTGTGTACCCCAATGAGTTGTTGGTATTACAATCGTTGTACTACCAGATTAGTTATGACATAGCTATTATGCTGCTCGAATTTTCATAGAATTGTTGGACAACTATTGATAGAAAATTCTATGAGCATGATTGCACTTGGGGATTACTGTAGGAAAACTATGAAAACTTTTATTTTCTGGATTCGATGTGCTCTATAGCCACTCTTATTGCTATGCCATGTTGATAATGTTTTATAGTATGAACATTGTAATGTAACTTAGATTTAATGATTATTCTAGGTATGGTTGTTGTGTAGCCCAAGGAGTTGTTGGTATTACAATCGTTGTGCTGCCAGATTAGTTATGATATAGCCATTATGCTACTCGAATTTCCATAGAATTGTTGGATAGCTATTAATTAGAAAACTTTGTGAGCATGATTGTACTTGGGGATTACTGTAGGAAAACTTAGGCTCCGTTCAGTTGTCAGAAAAGTTGTACGAGAAAATTATTCTCAGGAAAAGTAAAGTGAAGTGAAGTAAAAGGAATCTATTTTCTTGTGTGTGTTCGTTTGACAAAGGAATTTTGTAGGAAAATAAAAATTTACTTGTTTATTTGTTAGAAAAAACTGTAAAAACTTTTGTTTTCTGGATTCGATGGTTAGTTGTGAATAAAGTTAATTTTAAGATCTTATATTTTCAAAATTTGTCCCTTCAACCATCATGAAACTCATTCATAAAAATCAAAATTTTGTCATGCATGTTTAAATCAAGAAAAAAATATGTATTTTCATTCCACCAAGTTAAACAAATAACAAGATGTTTACTTTCATTTTACTAACAAGAGAAATAATGTATATTTGATATATTAAATATGTATATCCTATAAATATAATGATGGACTAGATATATTAGATATGTATATAGCATATTAAATATACTTAGATATGTACATAATATATTAAATATGTTAGACTAATATATGTCCAATTTTTGATGACTTTCGCTTTTTACCTGTTGTATAAAATATAAATATAATATGTAAGATATGTATAACATATGTACCACTGTAGCTCTAGTATATTCTTTACTGTTTAAAAAAAAAGCAAGGTATCATAAACACGGTGTAGCCTAAAACACATATAAAGTTATTGTAACACTTGGTGTACCGATGTAGTTAACAAAATTAATTATTTTCTATTTTTATCCTTTATTTATTATTAATTTTTGTGAAATATTAGTTTATTTTGATGAAAATAATATAAAAATATAAAATTACGTCCAAAATTAAAAAAAAAATCGCTGAATATAAAAAAGAAGATAAAACAACTTGTCGAGACAAATCAATCATACACAAAAAATTAATGCAAAAAAAAGAATGAAAAATAATAAAATACTAATATAATAATTACCATAGTCCAAATAGAAATCTTAAGATTTTTTCATGACGCATAATCTTGTGGATTTTGCAGGACACGATTAGAAAAAAGTAAATCCCAGTGAAAAAAATTCAAGTATGGGACCCACTATTTTCTTGATTACTTAACATCATAAAAGTTACAGGGAAATTAATTTTTTCATTCTTTCTCATTCTTTCCTAGCAACTGAACGAGGCCTTAGAGTCAATGTTAGAGACACCTGTGTTGAATGTCACCGGTAATAAGGAAGCAAAGGGTGTTAGATGAACATCATAAAGTAGTGAAATTGTGTAGAAATAAGTAGTGTTGTTAAATGGTAGGATGATAAACCAATGTTGGTGTCTATCGTGACAAGTGTTGTTTAGAGCATTGTCCCTTGTGCTGTTTTGGCCATCGTGCCATCATCTATGCGGGTTAGAGTCGCACCGAATGTCATCCCGTCATGCAAGGGAAGCTCGCTTGATTCACAAATTTATGGAAGGACCCCAATTAGGAAATGTTGGAAATAGTTGGACATGACTTCAGGGACGTCTGCGAATGCAACTCTAAACCCCAAGAGAGTGACGACTAGTGTTTTGAGTGTCTTTAAGCTAGTAAAGTGGAAATGACTAAAGTTCGTTAGCACCTGACCTGGTGAAGTCACATTTTCAATTGGATCTAGTTAGGATGAGGCTTTTATTGACCTAAATTGACAGTAGGAGTTCCCTTCGTTGTTGGGTTAATATTTTAGTTGAGTACATAAACTCATACTAGGGGTCCCGAGCAGATAAAGACAGATCATTATGAAATAAGTGCCGTACGTTAGATAGTTGGATAAGAAACGGAATTCCTCGACGAGATTCTTAAAAATTTAAAAAGAACAAAAACATAACATACATACATGTTTATTTTATTGTTCTACTTTATTCAATTATTCTGCTATCTGTTATATCTTGCTCCATGCTTAGTTTTTCTTTTGGGTTTAATTTTGTGACAATATTTCTTACTGAGTTTAGTTACTCACCGGAACAACTTTTTTGTCTATGATATTTCATGTCAAGTACAGATGAGCAAATAGAGATCCCAACCCCATAAGAAGAACTAGTTTAATTACATTCCTTTAGTTTGCCTGTCATTTAATTTGAATTCCATTGTAAACCTAGAGGGGGCATTTTATTTCAAACTATGTAATATGTTATCTTTTTAATAATTATTTTGATAAATAAAATAATATTAAAATTATTAAATTAACGTTGTTGAAATTTGGGGGTCATACAATCTACACTTTCTTACTCAATAAGAGTGAAGGTAATATTCACCCTATTTAAATAAAGGTGAATCAAATTGCAATTTAGAAACCTTAAGTCATGATTTACATTGCAACCCTATAATTTTTTTATTTTTTTATTGAAACTGTTAATCATCAATAACTGCTCCGCATTACGCATGTGTCACGTTATTTTAATTGTGTGCACATTTCAACAATTATTGTCGTGTGACCTTTTCTCATTGGAAGATGAATTTTAAGCATAAACAAAAACAAAAACTAAAAACTAAAAAAATAAAACAAGCGTTACAAATAGAGCATACGGTAAATCGCGGCAGCTGTCGTTAGATATTATTTTAATCAAAGGGCATTATGGTAAATCCGGCAGTTTTAATTTTCACTCAAAAACCCTAGCCCCGCGCCGAAAGCTGGCGGCAATTTTGCTATAAATCTCCCCTTCAAAAGCCACATTCATTCCGCCTCTTTCAAAACCATCTCTCTCTTTACTGTACTTCCTCTCCCCTCAGCATCAATGGAGTTTTGGGGTAAGTTCAAACGACCATCGTTACTCTTTAGTTGCTTTTTATTTTCGGTCGACTGTTCGTTGAATAATGCATGACTGGGGACGTATGGGTGTTTGATGTTGATCGATTCAGTTTTCTGCTTTCTTGCTTCTTTTGTATGCCATGAGTTGCTTGTCTTTTGACGTTATTGATCAGGTTTTTTCTACGTTCATGATTTCTTTGTTTGCCGATACAATCAAGGCATGGAAAGAAACAATCTTTAAATTCGTTGTGCTCCCAAACAATGTAAAAGGATGTTAAATGTTACACCAGTTTGTATAGACGCTAGCCTGTTGTTTTTCTTATCTTATCCTGCCACTGCTTTGCGTTTCCTGCTGCGGCTATGGTGCCTCAACTGATGGATTTTTTATTTATTCGGAAAGCTCTGTTAATTTGGTTGGCACAGATTCTGCGGACTGAGTCAAAAACAACTTAAGAAGGCTGATTTTTTGGGATATCCGGTTTGATTGGTGTTCACTATTGATTTTAATAGTGAATTTTACTAATAAGATGAGCTGCAGCGACCAGTCACATGCTTAGTGTTTATTGAGACACTTCTGTAAGGGTAACTGTTAACTTGGTAATAGAACTTTAGCTGATTAGAAAATCTGTAAGTTTGGGTTATATTTACCAAGTTCTACCTTAAAATGACAATAAAAAAATAAAATATGGTGGCTCTATTATTTGGTTTCTCAACTACATAATAAAGAAATGTTTCCTCCAATTTAAAACCCAAAAATATGCATCCTCTGTCATTTCTAGCTTGACCATCTTGAAAGAAATGTTGTGTTGGTGGCTTCATATGTGAATGCACATGCTACCATGCCTTCGTCTAGCTCGGTAGTCTCAGTTTAGGGTTCTACATACCATTTCATATTTCTATTCATGAGAATGTCTTCAAATTCCATTCCACTATTACCTTGATGTTTCTGTTGTCATTTTTGAAAGCTCTTATGCATAATGGTCTTTGGCATACCTCAATTTGTGTGTATGTGGAGTACATAGTTATGTTATTCAGCATATTGAGCACTTGCTGTCAATTTAAATGTGTTTAGCAGGTGTAATGGAATTCGGTTATTTCCTTATATCCCTACTCATTTTAAAAAAAAAGAGCTTAATACATGCTTGCTATGTTCAGGTGTTGAAGTCAAAGCTGGAGAGCCAGTTACGGTCATGCCTGATATTGGCCAGATCATACATATTTCCCAGGTCATAAATAGTTCACTCACCCTATTGGTGAAATAGGTTGACTAGCAATAAAATGACTACCATTTATTTGCTTTGTTTTTGTTTCGTGATGTCTTCATTCTGGCATTTTCCAGGCAGCAATGGGTGATGGAAAGAAGGGAAAAGGAAATGACTTAGTCCCCCTCCATGTGAAGATTAACGGCAAGAAGTTGGTCGTGGGATCTCTTTCCAGGGAGAACTTCCCTCAAATTACGTTTGATTTGGTGTTTGAGAAAAAATTTGAACTGTCGCATGACTGGAAAAATGGGAGTGTCTATTTTTGTGGATATATGGCAGCTAACCATTTCTCATATCCTTTGCCTTCATTCCCCCTTAATTGTGATTTCATATGCTTTTAATTAATCATTTGCCCTGTTATCAATTTTGTTTTTATCTGTCTTGAGAGTGATATATGCTCCTCAGTTCAAACATGAGTTTGAAGGTGAATGAATGGTTAGTTCCAGTTCGAGGCTTACACGTTGCTGTTTGCTTTCAGGCTGCTCCTTGATTTTTGATGTTCTCTTCATTTAAATGTCCCATAACTTCAATCGATACTCTGGGTTTACAAACTGATATGATGTTCAGCTTCTTTTTCTTCCCCTTATTTTTGGTTCTCACCGGCATGTTGCGTAGTTACATTGAACTTGCAACTGTTCGCAAATGACAATGGTTCCCTTTTCTATAAGCATATTCCTTGGACATAGAACACTCCTAGGCCATGAATTGATGATTGATGTGAGTGATTCAGTTCTATTTTATCATTTGTTTCCTTGACTTTCTGCTGTCTCCTGTCTCCACGGATGGTGAATACGATTGTGAGTTTTAATACATCTGTTTCTTTATATATGGTCCTCAAGTGTCATTCATTTGCTTAATGGCTTACTAAATTTTGTATTTACTAGATTCAGAAGAGTCAGATGAGGATGAAGATGCACCCCAAGACATTACTGAGAATGGTAAGTTTTGCATCATGAGTTGGTAATGCTAGTTATCTGTTTTAGGTTCCAGATAAAATTTGCTTATTAAATTTGGCAGGGAAAATTGAACCTAAGGTTGAGGATAGAAAGCGAGCCGTAAGTAATGGTAAAGCTGCTAAGGCAAAGGTTACTGTTGTGGAGCCCAAAAAAGATGATGAATCAGATGAATCAGATGAGGATTATTCAAAGGATGAGGTAACTCATAGACATATGCCATATTTATTGAATTTTGGTTATTCTTATGCATAAGTAACAAAATTGTTGGTTATTTTTTACTGAAGAAGAACTAAATTTATTTTTTAATATGTTAATTTTTTTGTTTCTGCATAATTTTTAACAAATGTTGGCCACTGCATTCTCTGAGAAAATGGTGAACTGTCAGGAAACTGATCACAGGAGATGAAGATTTGCTGCCTTATATTTGTTTTCCTAGTGTTTAAGAGCACAGGTGTTTGGAGTGTTCTTAAGGTCTTCATGACATGAAAATCTAGTTGACAGAGTTGGAAGTTAAATGGTGTTTGAGTTTTAATTCTATTGTAACACTAGGACCATGGTACTTTGTTCTCCATTATCAATTGAATGGAACTGGAAATGAAGGTAATCATTTGAAAGTTTTTCTATGGTCCACCTCAATTGAACATGATTTTGGAGGTAGGGTTAAAAGATAAATAGGCTAAGCACAAGGTACATCCATACAGGTACCTAAACAATACTTCAACTTCATGTGGTTTAGAGTATCTCTCCACCTGTTGCTCAACCATGTGAAAGAAAAATGAAGATTTTTTGTTCCTTTTCCCCTCGCGCACTCTTTCCTATTCCTCTCTTTTATTTTTTTTACATGACAAACATAGGAGACCAATCTTAACACGTAGATTTTGGGCTTATAGAAGTTTGAGAGTCATATTGTGATCAATGTTTGCAACAAGAGAGCACGTTTGGTTTAGTAGATTCTACTGTCGGCTTTTCTTATTTTTTGATATGTAGACATTGAGATAGTACTTACGTATACACAGAAAAAGAATAGGGTTTAAAATTATATTCTTTCCTGCAAATTTGTAGATGTCATAGAATTTAATCACTTGCACCAGCATATCGTGAGTTGGAGTAACTTCAACTATATAACACAATATAGTAAACAGTCTTCTATGCGTTGTGTATGTATGTAAGAGCAAGTGAATGGTTGTCGACTTTGCCTAAAATGATAGCCAGAGGAATCAATTGGGCACTGGGTTCTGATCATCTTAAACGAGCTATTGTAAGTTATCCTGTAATATTGGTGAGCTGTTTGAGTATATTGGGTAATCAGAATATCAGAAATACAAAGGACTGAATTGGAAACAATTGAAAAACCTTTGCATGATTATGTTGGACGATATTGTTGATGTACGTCCAGACCCTTCCAGTAGTTTTTTTATTCTTTAGCAAGTAAAGAAATGGGCTAATGAACTTTTTCTTTTTGACCTGGTCAGGTTGATTTGGTTCTACCATTCTAATAGCGGTTAGGAGGGGGGACGTTAGACCCTTCATTTTTTAAAATAAATTGACTCGGCAATTTTAAATTTATGTTTGGAGGTCCTGTGTTCAAATATTGTTTTTGGAATGTTCCTTTTCTTATAATTGTTTGGAAAACATTGTTATTTTTGCTATTATTAACTTTTGTTTGCGTTGTTGCTTAGGACATGATAAATGCTTCGGATGATATTGGTGACTCAGAGGATGAAGTTTTTTTTTTTTCTTCTTATTTTGGCTGTATTCATGTTTCATGTTGAAGGCTGTCTCTGGCACAAAAAGACCCACAAAATCTGCAATAAAAACCCCTGTTGCTGCTAAAAAAGCAAAATTAGATACACCTCAGAAGACAGGTGAGACTTGCTTCCCCAGTTTTACTTGTTTAGATTGGGTACACTTGACTATTTTTGATTTACTGTTTTATGTTGAGATTCAAGTGCAAAGGCCGTAAGGTAGAGTAACGTTATGTACTTGCTCCAATACTTGTGATAGTCTTTTATTGCCTTCTCCAATTGTCGTGTAAGAAATGGTATGCCTCCATCCCGATTTTTATTATATTTATCACAATCCAAATGAGCAGTAGATTCTTATTCTTGCTATTTTGTAGTTTGTGCAATTTTAATTACCAATGAATTTGCTTCAACAATGTAGTAATTTGCGTCAGAGTTTCCTCCATCTGGTTATGGAGCAATGAAGAAAAGAAAAGAAAAATATACTTCAGAAGAATGGGATTATCATGTTGAAGTCTAGATTAGATCTAGATCATGTGTCTTTTTTCTGTCTGGTTTGGTGGTCATTTTGAGGGCATTCTTGTTAAGCTGTTGCATGTATCTTGAATCAACTTCAGACCAGTAGATTATGTCTCAACATTTCTTTTTCCGCAAATAGCTTTAGTTAGATTTCAATGAAATGGCAGTATTGGAACAAAGTTGTGATAAATCATACTTCTGCAGTGTTGCACTGAACAACGAAACACGAAAGCTGTCTATTTCATTTGATGAATTAGCTCTCCGAAGATATGTATATCACTGAGACATTTTAGATGTTTATAACATTCCGAGAGTTACGTGGTTGAGAGTTTATCCTATTTGTTTTTTTCTTTTGGGGCACAGATGGTAAGAAGGGTGGTGGTCACACAGCAACTCCCCACCCTTCAAAGAAGACGGGTAAAACTACACCAAATAGCAGCAAGCCCAAGGAGCAAACCCCAAAGTCTGAAGGCAAAATTTCTTGCAAATCCTGTACCAAGTATGTTCATATTTTGTGAACTTTTCTTCTGCATGTATCTCAATTTGGAATGGCTGACATTATGCACCGGTTTAAACAGGACATTCACTTCGGGAACTGGCCTGGAGTCTCATACCAAGGCCAAGCATGGAGGAAAATAGAACTTTATTCCGAAACAATGATTTTTTTCCCCCTTTCGGAAGAGATGAATTGAAGAGGAGGCAGTGTTTTGTTTTCGTGGGTTTTGCGGCACAGGATGAAAGACGAATCCTGTATTATCCCTTGTATTTCTTCTCTTCAAGTTTTGGAGTTTCAGAGGTTCTATTAAACGTTTCCATGGATTACTATCCCAATTTTGGACCTTATAAATTTAAGCTTTCACTTTGGCTCTGTTTAATTTCTTTCTGCATTATGGCTTTTATTTGCCAAGTTATTTAAGAGAAATGTAGTGTTTTTACGAAGGATAAATATATTGTGCTTTTATGAGCTACAGATAGTCTAAATAGAAGTATCATACTTTGAAAAAAAAGTAGAGATACTATGATACTGAGATCTTATCACTTATGCATTGTGAATTCCTTGTGAAAATATTTCAATAATGTAAAATCACTCATTGTGTCTAATTCAGATAAATGAATATTTTTTTAAAATTCGTGCTGTGATATGAATAATATTATATCCATTAGGAATGAAGCTGGTCGAGCGAGTGTAGAAATTGAAGAAGCAAGATTGATAGTGGACCACAGGCCTATTGTTTTTGGCTACATAAATTTCACATAAACCATAAATAAATAATTTTTAAAATTAATTTTGAAAAAATGTCATTTAATTTTGATATCTCTAATTTTCACAATAAAATAAGGTAAGATTGATCTTGTTGTAATGTCCAAGAAAGATGTTGCGTGAGCCACAAAGTACAATAAATATAAACGCATTACGAAAAATAATAAATAATCCGTGCTTTAGTCTTTTAATTTTATTTGTTCAAAGGACTAGTCTATGAAATTTCATTCAATATGTATGAGCCTTAGTTCTTAATTTCGTTAATTAAAAAAAATAGAAAATAATACTTTTGTAAAAGTGAGAGAATGAAAAAATAACAAAAAACATCAATAATATGATATTGATCTTAAAAATCAATTTATTCCACGATAGTTGATGAAGAAATTAGTGTTTCTCTATATCTTGTACAGTAGAATGTAATTATTTTCTTTTATAACAAAATTGTTTTTTTTTCCGATATTATCAGTTCCTTTGGAACATTTTACATCATTCATTACGATTGCTCTGGAGTCCGGAGACTCTGGACCCAAGTCGCTAACACCACCAAAAAAATAAA
>JABCMJ010034154.1:0-11032 GCA_014822125.1 Arbutus unedo | reverse complement strand
TTTGATTGCAAGCTCAGGGAGTTGCAATCTGAGAAAAGGGTTGATGCTGTAGTTGCAATTCAACTTCACTATTGCTGGCGTTATATAAATCGCCGAGAAAGGGGTTGATGCTGCAGGATTAAGAACCTTATATGACGTTTACTAAACGTCGGGAAAAAAGCCAGTAATAGTTCCTGGCGTTTCATAAACCCCCGGGAAAGGGATTGACGAAAAACCTTTTGCGGCATTCCTCAAATGCCGGGAAAACACCAGCAATTATTCCCAGCGTTTATAAAAACCCCGGTAAAGAAAAATGGCAGGTCGGGGTCAGAAACCATTTATGGCATTTCATAAACGCCAGGAAAAATGCCAACTCCCAATACCGGCGTTTCCCTAAATGCCGTTTAGCATTTCTGACAGCGGCTTCGCCGGCGTTTTCCCAAACACCGGGACAAATGTCGGAAAATGTCTTGCCGACGTTTATACGACTTTGTCCAGCGTTTTTGAAAACCCCGGTAATATCCCGATCTATTGTAGTGAATAATTATTTCAGATTTTTTTAATGACATATTTTCAAAAACTGACATATTAGTCAATTTGGTAGTGTCATCTTTAGCGATTATTGTAGTAGTGAAAGAAAGTGGGCTGCCTGCAGAACCTACTACACAAATTAAGACCCTCCCTTGAACACTTTGAAGAAGTTGGCGCATCTATGTTCGTGCCTGTTTCTGACACTGATACTCAGATTTATCCGATACAATTTTCTAGTGTTTGTAATTAGGAAATAAAATTCTTAGTTTGGACACATTTCTTACACTCTTTCTACAACATAATCTGAAAATCCGTACTATACAAAACAAGACCAAAGACAGAAAAAGTGAACTTCATTCCTAAATCCAATCCTAAAAATTCTGACATCCGTCCAAAAAAAACTTCCTCAAGAAACTCTGATGATGACAAAAAATGCAGCAGAACAGCAGCAGCAGAAATGACAAATAGCATGCAATGTATAACTAAACATTAGATCATATTATACAACTCTGTGTCTATGATCATTTGGTACAAACACCTTCAGTAGCCCAGGATAGATCACTTTGCATTGGCATTAAATCTTAGAACTTCATTCGCAACCTCATAGATACACCGACCTCATACACCAGTAGACCACAACATTATATATAGGCAGCAAAACAATACACTAATAGTGATTCCCCAAACCAAAGAATAGCAAGGCATGAAACATCAAAATGCCCAAATTATATCTCATTCTATAACCACTGCCTTAGCCTCAGACATTAACAGATCACAATAGTCGAATGGTATCTTTGACTAAGAAATAGATATGTAATCGACACTTCTTGAACACTAGCTAACATGGGACTATCACACTTATCTCCCAATGTGTTTTTGTCTTATCGGTATCTAGTGTCCAATATTCACGTCATGTCGTATCTGTGTCCAGTATCCCTATCCCCCAATGTGTCCCTGTCATATCTATGTCTAGTATCCAATGTCCCTACCGTGTCATATCTGTGTACAGTGTCCATATCCCCCAATGTGTCCGTGTCGTATATGTGTCCAATGTTCATTGTTCCTGTCGTGTTGTATATGTGTCCAGTGTCGTATCTATGTATCCTGACTATTTCACAAGTACCAACTTCAAAAGAAACAGCCACCCATCAAAATCATAATTACATTTGTAATATGCATACTCTAATTTTTTTAAAGGGGACCAAATATAGAATGAGCATACCATTGCAACTTCATTCCATTAAATCAAACACAACATACACAAGCTTTTTAAAGGATGAGAAGTATTCGATTTGTTGTACTATATGATCCAACTAGTGTGGTTTTGTTTTAGAATTCTTTTGCCCAGATTGCTGTAACAAATAAGCGAGCACCGACAACTGTCAGAACATAGTTCTCGCACTATCAGAACATAACTCTGTGTAACTTCTTTCACCACGACTCCTGCATATCGAAGTCAGGAACTTTAATTTGTAACTTGAATTATTTTAAGGTCTAGGCTTAATTTTTCTATTTAGTTATTGAAAACCCACTAAAGTAAGAAATAGCAGCAGCAGATATGTAGCATCGCTTAGCAAAAAAAAAGAAGGTTCATAGCATCGCCACCCTAATCAGAATCAAATAGCCTTGGAAAACCTAAGTAGTAGCAGCAACAAACCACTGAAAAAAAAAAATGAAAATATAAGAGCAGTAGCATCCACAGCAGGTCAATAACTCCAAAAAAGAAAACATAACACTGCAAAATTGCTAATCGAGAGCACAAACTTATGAGGTAAAAACTTTTGAACAAAAGTAGTTAGACTATCCCAAGTTTCACAAATGCAGGGCCAGTGGAAGCAAAAATAGAGGACCACCAAGAACACACAATCAAAGCAGCCTTATGGGCCAAAACAAGATCAGCAGAGCAAAACCAACAACACACGAAATAGTTAGCTACTGAGGCGGTAACAGCAACAGCAAGAAGGAAATTAGAACAAAAAAAAAAAACCAAACAAATTTTGCGAAGTAAATAAACTTAGGATATTAACCAGCAAGCAGTGATCCTCAAACATCCGTAGTACTGGTTAAACCCACCCCCTTGTTGTCTTAAGAAGCCCATGACCATAGATGTGGCTTCTTCTTGCTGTTTTTTACCCTTCAATAGTTCTACTATGAAATCCTTATGTGTTTGCAATTTCTCCTTTTGCACCAATATTTCCTCCTTATACACCAATATTTTTGCCTTGTGTGCCGATATTTCATCCTTTTGTACCACTATTTGCCCCTTTTACGCCAAAATTTTCTCGTTTTGCTCTTGTACTTTTGCCTCAAGGCATGGCACATACTCATCGTTGTTTGCAACTACAACAGTGGTCCTAACAGTGGGCTTACGCCTCATACCTAGTCCTTTCATGTAGCCTAGCCGTGGCTTGAATACAGTCCTAGACAGCTCCTCTTGTGTCATCGGAGTTGCATCAAGCTGGGAAGACTGTTCGGCCTTTATTTGTTTCATCTTATCTTGTCATTTAAAACAATATACAAAGGTAAATTGTTAGCTATAAAAATTTAGCAAACACAACAAATAAGTAGATATATGTACGAAATTCTTTTTGTTTTCCTCACAAATCCACTGTTGCATCGTTTCACTATAGTGTGTGGATTTGTAAATCACTTTCAGCACCGGCTCAAGACCACTATCTTGTTTTATTTGGTCGATTGAATTTGAAAATAATCAATTAATTAATCATGTCCACAGTTTTATTAAACCTGAGGGGTAAAAGAAAATTTACTTATGTACCCTTACTAGGATGGACCTCGCTCCGCATCTATATTTTGACTTACTTTGCTAGGATACAAAATGTAATTTTCATCCGGATGAATGATACATGGCATCAAGATGAAATATTCAAATAAAGTACAAAATGTCATCTCATCCAGATAAATGATATATGACATCAGGATGAAGTATTAAAATAAGGTACAAAATGCAGTCTCATCTGGCGGGATGGTATAGGTCATCCAGATAAAGTATCAATTTTCAGTACACAATATCATACAGATTGAGAGTTCATCTGGTAAAATGGTTCATGGCATCTAGATGATACAAAATGTGGTATAAAATGCAAGTTCATTTGATTGGATGATAAATGTCAACCGGTTGGACAATCATCTTTTCCAAATTTCAGAACTGAGTATGTTTCAAATGGAGCTTTGTGAAGCTCAAACATGGTTCAATAATACAAATTAGACGAGTGGAGGGAGTTATTTATCTTAGTAGTGTATGATAGAAACTCGAATTAGAAGAATTCAACTTGGTTTGGCAAAAATTATTCTTCAAATGGTTTCTTTCCTATTTCTCTCTCTCTCTCTCTCTCTCTCTCTCTCTCTCTACTGTAATGTTTCTCTTTTTCTCTAACAATGGCAACTCTTACTCTCTCCTTATGCTTTGAAAATGTGGTAGTGAGAGAGAAGAAGATTGGAACTTAAATAGAAGAGGTGGAGTGCTAGAATGGTTTTTGGCAGGGGTCTCCATTGGAGGAGGGGAAAGGCTCTTCCATGAATTTGGCAGTAGCCATTAGAGGAGAAGAGAGGTTAATTTTGGTGGTAAAACCATAGGCAAAGGATGGTGTACTGTTGTGAAGTTGACAGCAAAGAGAGAGAGTTTGCATGGAGAAAGAAGAAGAAGACCCATTGGCGGGAAGAGGATTTTCAAACGTTTAGGCCATCTGAGGTTGATGATGAAGAAAGGAAGCAATCAGGTGTGCTGGTCTCATAGGTCATGGGCCAAATGTTTTGTGGGCAATTTGCATGCTTTGGATCAAGCTCATAAGATCAATTGGGCTGATTGGATTATACAAGGGGAATGGACCAAATGGATATAGGTTAGACTTGGGCTTGAATCAAGGCTTGATTGGGCTTGGTTTAATATAAGGAAGCGTTTGGGCCAGGTCCACATATACATCCACAAACCATATATCATGCAAGCCCAATTTAATTCCATGCAATAAATAAATTCTATCACTTGTTCAATTTAAATAAGAAAATGAATTAATATGGAAATAGAAATACCTTAAATTTTTATTCTTTAATAAATTAAAATTTTTGGTCCTTACAATACCGGCCTCATAATGTTACTGACCTAACCTTATACCGTTCTAGCCATCGTACTAGATTGTTCTGCACGGTACTAGTACCGGTACCGGTACCGAACTGTATTGGTACCCATACCGGACTATATAATTTTTTTTTTAATTTTCCATTGATGATTTTTTGAGTAATTACATATAAATTGAGATTAAAATCATCCCCTTATATATTTGATGATTTGTTTTTAAGTTGCGAGACTTTATTTTATGTGCCTAGTATAATTTTTTGTTAAAAAACATTAGTTGAGAAATGTATAATATTATTTTTTAGTGAATTGATCCAAAACAATATGTCGGAACATACCGATATCGATACGTACATATTATACTAATAACAAAAATAATGCACAACCAATTATTTGTTTTCCATGTGTGTTGGGCAAATGGCACCCATACCCTATCTTGACTAGGATGGATATTGCATTTGAGGGCCCTAAAGGTACTGGGCCTGCTATAAAGAATTGTTCACTTCTTTATTTAGCCTATTATATTCCTTGCAGGGAACATACTAAGTCAGTAAACATCAAGAGATTGACCTGATTGTTTTAAGCCTGAATTTTAGAGGTTTGTTCCTTCTAACACTTTGGGATAAAAAGTTATCTCATGTGCTATTAATTCGTATGTATTCGTCGATTCAACTTAGTAATGCCGGGCAGCTAAGTTGGTATGAAAGAACTGCTGCACCGCGTGAAATTCTTCTCTATACAAGTTCTCGAACGAGGTTTTTCAACAAAACTTGGATAGGCGAGAGGTGTAGTCACTTCAAACAAGACTTTGTCTTGGCATGAATGAGGCCTCCTAGACGGTGGATGAGTTCTCTGGAGATTAGTCTAGTTCCACGTAAGTTAGGCCTAATACTCTAAGTTAGGAAAAAAGAAAACTATACTCCTTTGTCACTAACTCAATAGTAAGTGAGTCAACAGATGCAGAAGAATAATAGAACCCAAACCTAAAGTTTAAATTTTCTTGATAATATTAAGGTGTCATTTGGGAGCCAATTACTATTTAAATTCTGATTCTTCAATAGTAGTTTATAGATATTTGAATTATAATTAAAAAGAATTGTATAAGTGTTTGGATAATATTTGCATAATGAATTTTGTAAAATTAAGTGTGGTGTTTGAATGTTTGATTTGAATAATAGATTTTAGTAGCACTTCGACATTTTTATCTCTAAAAACACGACATCCTTAGACGTTGAAAGTGTACATTAAAATAAGATTTGGTCCCCTCTAATGAATGATCAGACCACATTAATTAGGCAGAGAAACAACCCCCATCCATAGATTCTTATTCATTATAAATTCTAATTCCACAACGCATACACAGAACATTCCCATTAAATGAGAGTGCATCTTCAGAGGAAATTAAAGCCAATTCAAAAGCATCCTTTTTTTTTTTTTTTTAACTCATTTGCCATAAAAACCAACCACCAATATTGTATGGCATGTCATTGAGCAGTATGATTGGGACGTACATTCATTAACATTAATAAGGCCGTGTTTGGGTAGTTGATATGGTGCTAAATTTATCCTTTGCCAGCCAGCCTGTTCGCAAGGATGTGCCCTTTTCTCATTGAAGATTGCGTCCCAAGTTGTGATGATCTGTTTGTTCATAAGAGAACGAAGATTTTGAAGAAGCCCATAAACGTGTAACCAAATTTGAAGCCTGCAAAAGTGGCGATGCCTGGGTGGGTGGAAGGCTATAAACAAAGAGAGAGAGAGAGAGAGAGAGAGAGAGAGAGAGAGAGAGAATAATTTGAACAAGAGTGCTACACACACATCACTTTTGCACACCACTTAAAACTACGTCATTTTGTATTGAGAAATACCCAAACATGTTTTGAGCGACGTGGGTCAAAAATAAATATGATTTTTTCTCAACACAAAATGACGTAGTTTTAATTGATGTGTAAAAATAATGTGCAAAAGTGATGTGTTTGTAGCATTTTTGTAATTTGAAATATGAAAGTTGATTGAGAGAGAAAGAGAGAGAAGTTCGGTTTGACTTGGCTAAAATCCTCCAATCACACACAGAGCCCATACCCACCCTATCACATTCACAAGTCGATAAAGTCACCGCTTTGGACTCTCAAAAAATCTCTAAAATAGATCCCCTAAAAATC
The DNA here is from genome assembly GCA_014822125.1 of Arbutus unedo. Classification (NCBI taxonomy): domain Eukaryota; kingdom Viridiplantae; phylum Streptophyta; class Magnoliopsida; order Ericales; family Ericaceae; genus Arbutus; species Arbutus unedo. The sequence continues at coordinate 4,273 of JABCMJ010034154.1, read as the reverse complement.
TCTAAAATTGGGGACCCCAAATATTTGGGTCAATTTAGTATATTTTTTAGTTTCAAGTTTGTCTTTCTATAAAATATAGTCCCAATTTCTTAAGAATCCAAATAAATCTAGTGATAATATTACAATAACTAAAAAGTCAAGACCTATTTGAAAGCAACGTTCTATACTCCTTTTTATCTGCATTGCAAAACCTTCTATGCTAATAAATAGCCATAGTATCTGGAAGCCTATTCGAGTATACAATCTCTATCTGTGTTTTCTATTTTTTTACAAAATTCACAAACTCTTCAATTTTTTAGTGCCATATTAAAAAGTTCACTTCAAGCCCCCAAAATCTTAAACCAGACACAGATCACATTCAAACAGCAATATGTGTGATAAATTGTGTGGTGTTAATAACATTTCATTTGCTATCGATTTAAGTTAAAATGGATCTGACCTTATCATAGGTCCTTGTTAAGTAGGTCTACGTCTAGGGATTGTATGTATTTTTAAGCATCTGATCATAAATGATCGAAATAATTAAAATAGTGTGGTGATTTCGAACTTGCACAAGCATATACGCACGTGCTCCATAATGGCACCAACCAAACATTCATTTACGGAACATCTTCAACTCAGAATCTTTAGAACTATTCAAAACTTGTCCTTACAGGAATAGCTCCCTCTCCTCCAGCCATGCCTTTTCTAAAGGCTTTATTTGCCAAAACAAAAACACTCATTCCAAGGAAGTTAGTTTCTATAGCTTTCTTTATTTATGCATGCCACATTGAGAAGACAAACTTTACAACATAAACATTTATACAAAAACACATACAAACATAGAATACGCAAGCACGCAAACATTTACATAATACATACATACATATATATATATATATATATATATATATGAATTTTATAAATGATGATTAAGTTAACTATTCATAATCATAGTTTTGCCAAGTACACTTTGGATGCCACCTCACCCTCTCACTATCGCATGCTCACTCAACCCCTTTCCTCCACTTAACCACTCTCTATATATACTTGCACACTTATATACTATATAAACCCTATAATTGTAATATCTAAAATTTGAAAGAAAAAATCAATCAACTTTCCTCTCTCTCTTCTCCTTCACCTTCCTCCTCTATATCCTCATCCAGTGATTGCATGCCAAGCTTCAAGCTCCACCACTATCCAAGAAGCCTCAATCGAACCATAAAAACACTCATACAGGTCTCATAGCACTAATCAGAGTTATCACTGTTAATATTTTGCAATTGGCATTTCTTTGGGTTGTACAAAACCATCATTTTCAATGTAAAAGTTGTGCAACTCATTTGAATTTTTGGTGGGTAATTTGTGTTCATTAGAGAGTGGTTCCGAAGAACAAAGGTCACAAGGTTCAACCGCGGTTCGAAGCAAGCTATGATAATGACTCTCAATTGCATCTTGCATCATGTTGTAGTTGTTGCATTTCATAGTTGCCCTAGATATTGCATTTCAGTCACTGATGTGCCTTTTGCGCATTTTGGGCGCTAGGGCACCCCACCTAGAGTGTTGTCCTTAGATTGGTTTTCTCAGATAGTAGTGTGTGTGGTCACGGTGTGCCCATGGTGTGCGAGCGTTAGTCGGGCGTTCTCAGCGCCAGGGCACTTTGCATACTTTTTTGTTCATAGGACCTTGTTCCATTTTTTGGACAGTGGCATGTGCTCCGTTAGCGCGCTCGAGGGGTACAAGCGTTGTGAAGCACAATTTTGGGGCGAGGGCACCTCCCTTGAAATTTTTTCTTATATTAGTGTTATTGGTTTTAATTCCAGAGGTTAGTGTGCCCACAACGCGCCTGTGGCGGGAGTGCTAGGAAGTGCCGCTTTGGGTAGAGGGCGCTCTCCTTGTATTTTCCATCACAATCTCTTTTTAGCCATGCGCGTCGAGAGCGCACCCATAGTGCCGTAGCGCTCCGAAGCACCCTAGTGGCGTGAGGGCACCAATCAAAGGTCATTCATCTGTTCCTCAACCTTTTCTCCAGAAGTGCCCTCAAAACACCACTTTGGGGCAATTGCTTTAGCCATATCATACATTTTTCTCAAAATTTGATTGGCTAATTAATTGTGTCCGTATTAAGATATATATAAGCAATAGTTTTAGTCCTTTTAGGGTATGGAATGTTTCTATAGTCTCAAGTGAGAAAATATCCCTTTCCCTTCTCCCAAGACAGATTTTGTTACCTACTGGAGTAGTTTTGAGGGGTTTATCCATTAGATTTTGAAAGCCTCTTCACCTAGACTTTTGTGACTCATTATTGAGTTCACTTAACTATGTCTAGAGTAAGAGTCATTTTTGCATAGTCACATATCATCTTACATAATTTCAAAACTCGAACTTTATGGAGTGTGTTGATCGAACTACCAAGGTCTGGTGAGACCCGAAGCCATCGTACTATGGAGATCGAGACCGAGAGCTCGTGGTTGTTAGTAGATAATTGAAGAAGCTTGGGTGGCCATACGAGATATTGGGATAAGGTCTTGCAAGTAAAAACCTTGTACTTATACTTCTTGTAACCATCTTCATTGATTATAGTAAATTGTGGTAGTCGGTCCATGGATGTTTTTCACTTAAGGGTTAGTTAACCCTCAAGTGTTTTTCAAGTATATGTTGTGTCGTGGTATCTTTGCTCTCTCTATTATTCATTTGTCATAACAAACATGGCTACTACTTGATCACTTTTACTAAACAACATTGAAGTTTTAAAATTGTTAAAAAAGAGAATCCCCACTTTTACTAAACAACATTGAAGTTTTAAAATTATTAAAAAAGAGAATCCACCCCCCCTCCCCCCCCCCCCTCCCAAATCATTCTAGGAATTTTTTGAGCTTCTATATTATTTTAATCCTAATGTCCACCGACCTGGCACATGCTAGCTACATAGTTAAATAAAAGATAGGATACTGAAAGCAAATTTTTTTTCTTGATCACACACGTCCACGTTTTTATAAATAAATGCATGTTATATGAGTTAATTGTTCTAAGTAACATCCTGATAATGTTAGTATATGGGACGATTAGGCCTTGAACTTGAGAAAATAAAGAAATACTATTCGATCACTATCTTGGCCACTGCTCGACCAATATACTCAGTCGTGATGTTGGCTATCACACTACATGGATACACTAATCAGCCATGCTTCTTGACCACTTTGGTTGGCCACCATGCATGACCATGATGGTTGCCCACCACCCTACTCGGCCACTCTAGTTGACCACCACACTACTCGACTTACTCTATTCAATCACCCTACTCGGCCATATTGTTCGACCACATTGCTCGGCCCACTACTCAATCCTAATTCAGTCATACTGTTCAAATACATTGTGTGCCATTGCTCGGCCCACTATTGAGTAGATTATGACCTTGGTTTACACATGTGTTTGATAGACCATAGCATGTTGTGATTGATTTTGACTCTCGGGACTCGACTTGCATTATTGTTGTAGGTTAAGTTTTTTTCATGATTCGGTTATACTGTTCTTGATCTTTGATTTTGTCGTATGATGTTGCTTATAATGATTGTCAAACTAGTGTTGATTCGAGAAAGTTAAGGAAGTGGAACATATTGAGTAGTGCTTGAGCCATGCTATGCGTCGATCCATACTAAGTCTTGACCTATGTTGTGTCTTGTATCGTACGATATCCTGAGCTGTGCTATGTCACAAGCCATGCCATGTCTTGAGCCAAGAGGTGGGAAGAGTTGAGAAAAAGTGGAAAATATGTCCGTAATGAGTAGGAATCTATTGAACAGTTTGGGCCAAATCTTGAAGAAAACTAAAAAGTATTGTTTGATGAGCTTGTGTAGTATTAGGTAGTTGGTTAGTTAAAGGCAAGCCAAGACAATGATGTTGAGTTGGTCTTTTCAGATGATCAACCACACTGGACTAAGAAACGACTCAGAGGGGGGCATGGGTGGTCATTGCATGCCTTTGCCAAAATGTAATCCTTAGAACTTAGGTTATAGATGACTACAATTAGGTTAGTGAGGCATGGAGAATTGGAGCATATAGTGAATGAGAACATAGTGTGCTGTAACATAGGGTATGGGAACTCGCATACAGAAGTATAGTGTACAAGAACATGGTGTTCTAAACTGTTAAAAACTTTAATATATCTCTTACTTGTTTATTTTTGGTTTTATGTGAATTATGTACTTGTCATCCTATCATATCATTCAAGTAAGGGGATTGAATATTTTTTCTTACCTGACCGGCCGGCAAAAGTGCGTCGTTAAGGCGC
>JABCMJ010034151.1:0-10548 GCA_014822125.1 Arbutus unedo | reverse complement strand
AAGAAAGACACCGAATTGTCAAAACCGGTGGGGCCACAGTGAAAAACTAAATGAATACGGGGAAAAAAATTGAAATAAGCGGTGCAGGAAGAAGAGGGATGCAGCTGTAGAGCACCAAAAACATGGGGGGAGACAAACAACAACGAAGATAAGCTTTGTGGTACAGTGAAGACGACAATGATTTTGAAAGAACTGGCGCGTGGACTGTACTACCAAATTGACCTCCGCACAACTTCTTAATCTGCCTACTGATTTTAAAACGAATCAAATCTTATTTTAAAGACGCTTCGTACTGGCGCGTGGACTGTACTACTGATTCGATTTGTTATTTCAGAAATAAATTATTCATAAAAATTATAAAAAAAAACTAGCTCAAAGGAAGTTACTACCAACAAAATTAGAAAAGATTTGGGATTTACCCAAAAAAAAAAAATTATATATTTTTACGTGTTTCTCATTAGAAGGGTTTAATGAGATTTGCCAAGAAAGAAAAATTAAGCCCTCGATACATTGATTCTTTTGAAATTGTTGAGCGTGTCGGTGTGAAAGCTTATAGTTTAGAACTACCACCAAAGTTGAAACTGAGCCCACTTGTAACTATTCGTAAGTCAACTTTTAAATTATGTTTTTTTAAATATTTACTTTAAATACTAGGAAGAAGTTGTAAATACATTTAGTAAAATTATTATAAGGTAATAAAAGTTTAATTGTTTGATTGATTGAATTAATTTATCATACTTAGTATCACATGAATGTCAAAAATTGGAGCAAATTCTATAGAAGCAATCTCAAATTAAGTATTTTTTGTCAAATATATCTTTGAATTTAAAGAAGTGATTTGTCGGGTCTTTTGCCGGGAGATGTGAGTTTGACTTCCGTTCTAACAAAGGAAGAGCCTACACCACGCATTCAAAACAAACAAAGGTAATTCGCCGGATCCATCTTTTGCCCCGAGATATGGGTTTGAGTCCTGCTCACAACCATTCTAAAATCCATAGGTAAGATAATCTGGGAAGAAGAAATGGTCATGCGTAATCAGAGATGAGACGGATTGAATGGCCAGACAACACATCGAGCAATCGAAAGCAATAAAGTTCTACGTACACTTAAAACAGAAGCATATATAATGCGGGCCTGTTGCCGTTACAGCCATAGACACGACACAAATGAGATACATATGATTGCAGTTTTGTGATGTTGAACATCCATGCCTAGCTGTAGTTCAGCATATGATTCTGTTCCTTTGAGGTTCAGGTATAATGTGACATCGATATCACACGTAAGTGAAGAATACGATTGAATCCTACGCTATGAAAAGAAGGCACGACCAAGAGCCCCTCAAATCTTCCCCTGTCCATCTTGTTCCGGTGTTGAAACATAAGAATCTAAGAAGATAAAACGATTCACAACTGATTCAACTGCGGAAAATGCACCGGAACAGGAATATATGGAATTGCGGGTCACAGGATTTGAACTCGACTTAGTGAGTTTACGTCTAGGGTTCATTATATCATAACACGGTCAGTCCGAAAAGTGGCTGTTTGTGCAAACGGGACACGGGACACAGGACGCAGCCCCTAAGGACGTGAAAAAGGCTTTAAACTGCAATCCGAGTGATTGCGGACATCCCCTAAGCACTTGTTTTGACACGAGGAATGAGAAGTCATTAGCCAAGTGCACTCGCCGTGCGGAGATGCCAATGCATCGTAGAGGCAACTTAACTTGACAAGCATTTTGAAGGGACAGTGCAATAGCTGAAGGCACTTCAACACCAATGTGAAGCACAAGAAAACCAAAAGAACACCGGAGCTGGCAGGGGACACATTCCTTTGAAATCACCAAGCCATAACTATTGCGCCCCACACCATAAGCTCTACTACACAATCTTCTAGCAAAGTGATATCATTTGCAACGTAAAAAAAAAAAAAAAAACGTAGGCAATCCCAAGTGTTTTGAGACAATTCGATGCTATCTTACAAGACAAATAATGAAATTCGGACACAAAGTACAGATAAAAAACAATCTATACACGCAAATGCAACAACGTATACGTTCACAATATATGCACGATAATTGAGATAAAATCTTGCTCCTTTGGTTTTTTCTGAAACTAGGAAAAATGCAGCCAATAGAATTTTGTGGTGGGCTAAGATTATAAGAACCTAGGGGTAGAACTTCCGGTTCTGGAATCTGTAAATTGAAGCAGGGTGAGATTTGGCTGGATCTCTAAATCAACTTTATATTAGGCAGCAATTCTTGATGTTTTCGTTGTTGAACTAAAAAACCACAAGGCGTAAACAAAAGACACAGTTAATAAAGAGCAAGATAAAAGTAAATTCAAGTGGCAAGACATGATTCCTAGTTGAGGCAAACATGAACCATAAATAGCCTACACTGTCCTTTGCGTCTGTTTTAAGCTAAACATGCAAATGATCAGTTTTATGCTATGCATATCCATCCATGCAGCACTGTAGCTAACGCATTAAAAGTATTCCGCCTGGAGGATACGTTCGCAAGAATGTTTAAGAGGTATTTCATTAATTTCCAAAACATTGAGATTGGGCTATGAAGGTTGTCTACAGCTCGCAAAAGGTCAAGTTATTTTAGTAGGTCTCTAAATCATTGTCCAAGTTTTAGGGATTTAGAAGTTAGAATTTGAGTTAGTTGTAAGAAGTCTTAACCCTAGTTGGCGCGATAGATGTTCAATTTCTAGGAATATCTGTTAACCGAGCTTTTTCAAAGCTATCTTAGGATAGCATAATGCCCCCCTAACCCTAGGGATCATATGGAACCTAGAAGTCTAGATGTTATGTCTACACCTTTTCCTCGTTCTCGTCCCTTTCTCATTCCTGTTCTCGTTCTCGTTCTCGTTCTTATCTATTTCCATATCATAGAGCCACAAAAAATCCAAACTAGACCTATACGAATCCCATTCTCACCTTTCATTGTCATAGCTTTTTGTCATAGTGCCCCTAAACGGCATGAAAACTCAATCTATTGCTTCTTTTTAAGGCCTAAAGGAGTAAGATCTTGTCAAACACCTTTTGAAACTCTAAATCCCTTTATTCAAATAAGAACACATGGAACTGTACTATATTCTTTTGCAGAAAATCTTGAGATTATAAGACTACACGTGGACTACTTAAACGAAATAATATACACACAAATAATTCTAACGGCATATTAAAAGATCAATAAACTCAACCCTTAGAGCTTTAATTAGATGATGTCTCCACAATCTATAGACCAAAACCTCGCTTCATCGTTTCTCATGTTGTGCACCGTTAAAGACATGTTTTAGCTTCGAAGTATAATAGTTTCTAAGAGCAAGGAAACCTAATCTAAAATGTAGAAGGAAAGATGAAGGGCAGTCCACACCTGCCCCAAGTAACCATACCCTCGTCCATGAAACATAGGTCCTAAACTTGTGGAATCTCTTTAACACAAAGTTCATTTTCGGTCTTTTTGAAGCACCAAAGATTTAATGCAATCAATGGCGATAATAATATAATACCACTTTCTACACAATGGCCATGTCAGACATCTCAACTCAACCAGCAATACCATTTATAAGCCCACCTCAATCAAATAGGAGATATAGCAAAACAAAAGCAACAATAAAGGTTTGGACTAAGTTAGGAACCTTAAAGGCTTGAAGTGGAAAGTAAACACTTCATCTGATCCAATTTGATTTGTTGCATTCCAAAGAAATTAATCAGCAATTTAAATCTATATTTAGACAACATAGGATTGACATGTCTAATATTCATATTTAGCGGACTCTAGGGCTCCCGGTATTGATAGGGATGAACCCACTCCTCGAGACCAGGCATGTAGCTTGCTAGCTGCAGCCCTTTCCACATTTGTCATCCAATTAGACGAGATAGAAATTGACAAGTCTACATTCATATTTGATTCGCGCATGATTTGACTAACATCCATGAGGAACATCAGTTGAGCGTAACAACGTACGTAGGGAAGTATAATATCCCACTTTTAATGATATATGTCTTTGTCAAGTCTTTGACCATGCAAACACTTCCCACTTAATTGTAAACAGCAAGAACAAATGCAGATAAACTAACCTCAGTCCTCGTGTCGTGGGTACAAGTCATATTGCACACTGGCAAAAATGCAAGGAAGCACAAATATAGAGGAATCAAGCCTGCTGTTAGAAGATCGTATGACGACGGTAGAAAGCACGCTTGCATACAATGATGCCCCAAGCATGAGTGCAAACTAGCGTGCTCTCTCTCGTCGTCAAACGATAACGCGTGAAAGCTCAAGAAAGATCTGCAGTGGAAAGAAAGCATGCAATAAAAAAGACGTAAGAATTAATAAACAAATATAAGAGATTCCACTATTTTAGGACTTCTTTAGATGCATTTCTATCATGGATTAGGATATATTAACCAAGGGAAAGAAATAGGTAAACCAAATCCTTCTTCACTGGATTATTTTCTTATCGTTTCTTTCACCTCTTCCTTTCCATCTACAGATTACTCCATAAATTCATGATCCAAACACAATCTTAGGGGGTATTTACACAATTAAAACTTCCAATATCTAATTCTTACTTTTCTCCTTCACCTTGAATACATGGATCAAAAGATGATCCATCGTAGCACGGTGTTGGGCATACTGGAGTATGGAGGCATAAACATACAAAAAAGTCCCGCAATGGTGAGATTATTACAATTGTCAGCAACTTGTCTAAGACTCACAAGTTCATTCCAATATTAAACCTTTCTTTGATTACCAATGTTATTACGTACGTCTAGAAATAAAATTTGAAAACTAATCCCTCCGTCCACTTTACTTGTCTATCTTTCCATTTTGGTGTATCTCCAAATGTCAGTCTAAAAGTGTACATAATTTTGAAAATGGGGATAAAGGTACAGTGTTGAAAATCCACACCATTGATTTGAATATGAGTTGCATTAAATGCATGTCACCTTGGAAAGTCCACAACTCCTCAGCTGGAAAAACACAATGAGATGTGCAAATGGCTGGATGTCAAAAGCTTACAAAACCATTAAATCCTTTACAGCTACAATGAAAATGTATAAAGTCTCAAACTTTGTAACAAGGGTTCCGGGAGTGACCCCTTGAGGTTGGTTCAATGGAAGGAGAGAGGATAACTAAGGAGCTTGCCCTCCAAGGTTACGAGGTCGAACTCCACCAGAACCAATCTCTAGAAGTCACTAGAGATTTGTTCGATCATTAACTTCAGGACACCGAAAACTGGTCGGCATTAGGTTGGGGGTAAATCCAAAGCTGGTGAGATGCCTCAGCTATTAAAAAAAAAGAGTTCTGCGAGTGCACATCCCAAATCAATTCAGCAAAAAAAAAATACAAATGTCCCAATTGCGAGCATGCTTGAAACACTACATTAGCATGAACAACAACTCACCATGTTTCTTATAATTTTTTTGAGCGCAAGCAAGAAAGGGTTCAATGAACACTGCTAGTGATATCTTCTTTGACCACTAGGCTTTGATCCGTTGTCATTCTCTAAGAAGAGTTGTTCTTTGTTCATTTCAGGTGTTAAGTTTGAGGCAAACGAAGAAGTTTGATCATGGTCTGATCATGAAGAAGAAGAATGTCATTGCAATAGAGCCAATTCTAAAGATAGAATATTGAGGGTCGAGGTTGGTTAGTTGCACGCTATTTAAATAATCTTTTTTATGATCTTCGGATCAGTGCACTATTATGTCTTTGGTTTGGAACAAGAAGGTTTCCCTCCACTCAAGGGAGAAGTCAGCCTAGAATCCATTCCTCAATCTGACATTTCTATCGTAGTCTGTATGACCTTGCTCCCCTTTGATTGAGAGTCAGGCATTCCTTCGTAAATATTTTAAATAGAGGATAAACACCTCCCCAGTTCTCCCTTTTGACTTTCCAAGGTGAAACTCATTGGTGTATTCTAATTTATAGACGTTGAAGGATCAATTGACACTAGATAAGAAAGAGAAGTCATCATTGGAAAAGGTAAAAATGACAATGATTCTAAAACATGGGTTCCTTTGCTTGAAGAGGATCCAAAGCCCAAGAATTGTGAATTAAAAAGTGTGATTGGATTTAAACTCACAAGGATATCTTTGATAGGGCCTTTTCAATTATTAGAAACATAAAGCCTTCAGAAAATCCCTCAAACTAATGTCCAGAACTCACAGGTTCATTCCAATACTAATTTTCCATGATTAGCCAATGTTATTACATACGTCTACCCAAAAAATTTGAAAACTAATCCTCCGTCCCACTTTACTTATCCATCTTTTCCATTTTGGTGCATCACCCAATGTTAATCCACAAACGTTTACCTAATTTTGAAAATGTGGATAGAGGGAAAGTGTTGAAAATCCACACCATAGATTTCAATTTGAATTTTAGTTGCATTAGATGCATGTTACCTTAGAAAATTGAAAACTTCTCAAATGGAAAAACACAATAGGACAAAGGACGGTGTATGAACAAAACGATGGCACTTACTTGATCTAGCCTTCTCTCCATATCAATTTGCAGCAGTCTCAATAGTACTTCTCTCCTTGATAGTCGACCCTATCTCTATATTCCTTCTGGTGAGTAACTTCACATAAGAACAAAGAAGCGCGCCCGAGCTTACAAAACCATAAATCCTATATAACTACAATGAAAATGAAGTAAACATCCCAAACTTTGCAACAATAGTTCTGGAATGCACAATCCCAAATCAGTTTAGCAAAAAAAAAAAACATATAAGTGTCCTAGTTGCAAGCATGCTTCAAACACAATGTCACCATGTGTCTTATAACTGAAATATAGTCGAATTTTATAACTATGTCCAAGAGTGAAGGGGTCATATGAGGAGCCAACTAGCTAGTCCAACTCATCTGTGAATTGGACCGTATGTCAAGGTTTCAAATATTAGTAGTAGAGGGCGTAACGGTAGTGGTAACCAACGGTGGATTCAAAAAATTAGTTAAAGGGGGGCACTTTTCACGAGTAGAGCTACCAAACTTAAACATTTACCATGACGCATAGAACAATTAATATGTTCTCTTTCAAAAATGTTTCTAAACACGGGCACAAAAATTAAAACATTCTACACATGAACATGTAGTTTTTAAAGATTATTAAAAGAATTAACACATTTAGGGTAGTATTAATGTACTGGACCTTGGAAAAACATATCTTATAAAATGATATGTTTCCGCATGCTACAATAAAAACTTCAAAACCAAACTAAAACACCCCCTAGCAGACAACGTTCACCATCTCAACTTTTTTAAGCATGAAATGACAGCAACATCAATACCAAGAGAGTATTATATTGAAGACCATATTTATTAATAGCATAAACAACACAAAATTGCTAATAATAAGTACTCTTATTATTTAAAATTATGCCCAAAAATCAACATTAATATTATGAATTTAGGCACAAATATTATGCATTCGTAGACAAATTGATACGCTTCCAAGGAGTCCATACTATGATCACACACAAAATTATAAGATGCATGCCAAACACACCTAAATAACAGTAGGTGATCACATGTAGACTGTGGTACAGAATCTATGTCTTCTTAATAGGATAATAAAAGAAAACATTAATAATTTCAGTATAGAGAATCTAGACCCAACCAGGTAGATAAACAAAAATAAATAAATTGCTCTAAACTAAACACCAGTTATAGTTCACTAGTGTAAAACAAGAAAGATATCAGATCGATCATCGATCATTCAACCATAATCCAAACTCAGTGCTTCATCATAAATCCAAAGCAAAATACACCAGGAAAAGATTATAAATAGAGGTTAAGACCAAGAAAAACTCCAATAAGCAACCCCCAAACCCAAAAAGAAAAAGTATCAATCAAGGAGGGGAAAGTGATTAAAAAATGAATGCATCAAAAATAAAGGAGGGGAAAAGTTAAACAAAAAGTCCAAAAAGTGATTAAAAATAAAGAAGGGGGGAAAATTAAAAACAAAAGTAAAAAAATAAAAAATAAAAAACTTAACGAACCGAACACCCAGAGTCAACACAATAGGAAGAACAGCTTCAACTTATTTGAAACCCTAGTTTTGAAACAAAAAAATTTGAGAGCTTTTTCACTAAATGAATAAGAAAAGGTACAACTCAGAAACCCTACCCCCAAAAGCTTCCTAATTGGCCTACCTATACATACACATGCTCATATATCGTCAGAAAATCAACAAGTTTTGCAACAAGTGCTCAATTCCCAGATCTACAAAGATAAAAAAAAAAAATACTAATAATAATAATAGATCATGCATCTATATGGTTAAACGGAGAAAAAAAAACACTTTTGCAGCAGTGCTCAATTGCATGATATGCAATAAAAACAAAAGACAACAAAATAGATAAAACCCCAATAAAAGAAACAAAAAAAAAAAAAGAGTAAGGGTTTGCAGAAATGACCTTCAAATCTAAGAACAAGATTATCTGCAGAGAGAGAGAGAGAGAGAGAGAGAGAGAGAGAGTGAACACAAGAAAGTGCAAGAGATAGAGAGAGAGAGAGTTGCAGATCTGATGCCTGTTAGCAGCAGAAAGGTGAAATTTTGAGACGATCAAACTATTATATTCTCTGCTCACATGAGTTACCATCCCCATAAGAGGAACAGTGAGTCAAGAAAGATGAAAAAGAAGATATGTATCGTATGTATGTATGTATATCTCCTCACCAATTTCCCAGATATAAGAGATGAGGGGAGAGGAATGAATCATCGGAGTAGTGACCATGTGGAATTAGTCCAACAACATAGTACTACTGTGTGCTGTGGTACTGTGTGATAAAATAATATACATTTTCATTTTGTTTTAAATTAATCAAAAATTTTAAAATAATGTCTTTAATTATTATAGATATATTCAGTAAGTTTAGGCACGATACCTCAACTCTCTTTTTTGTGTAAAGTAAAAGTTTGTCAAAAAAGTTTAAGTTTGAAATTGTCCAATGCACATAAAATTCACAAAATAATAAAAGTCTTATAAACATTGAACGATCTTAAACACTTTGTATCATAATATATATACTTAAAATTGTGTGTAACATTGTTGCTCCAGTGTAAAAATGATATCATGCACTTATTTATACCTCCGTTAAATCAGGGCTTATTTGTTAGGAATTATAAAAATGGTTCATTATTAAAACTTATTTACTTCTTTGAATTCCGAACATGATATATGAGATTACACCCCTCTTTTTATTCATATCTTATCACATTATATATCTCATTCTATTTACACAAATGTAAATATTAATTATAAAAATAATATTATTAATTATGATTATGTTATCCATATATTCATATTTATTAAATATTTATTCTTTAAAAAATATTTAAACAAATTTTTTATAATTATTCATCCTTATATAATAAATCTTTCATTCTATTATATTTTTCTTCTTATTATATCTATGATATTCCGTCTAAAATTTTGACTCTTACCAAACGAATTGTTATAATCCTAAGGAGTTAACTCGGTAGTCAAAATTTTGAACTAAGTGATTTACTCGCTCTTAAAGATCTCAAATATTATTAATTCTTATAGAATTAATTCATACAAAATTTTATTCTAATTTTAATTAAAATTTTCATAAATTAAAAATAAAATTAATATTTAATAAATTAATTAAAATATATATAAATTAATCCGAACAATATGTGCTCTAAAGAAATGGAACTGTTATGGTGAGAAAATAAAAACATAAAGTGAGCCTGTAAATAGTTACTTTAATGGTGAGTGGGGTACAACTTTAAATTTATGATGTGGTACAATTTTCAAATCCACCTGCCAATCACGAATATGTCCAGGCATCATTATTATAATGAATTTCGACGGATTCTATTTGTCCACGTGGAAACCGTACCACCGCTCATCATGCTCGCCCAAAGTAAGCATATCTAAAACCGTGGGGATATCCGTGCAACAAGGTTGGACAAAGTACCAACCCATTCCAACTTGTTGGACGTGGTGCTGTACTTCGGCCACGCCCCCCAGAAACGCGTGATTTAGACGAAAATTAGTGAAGTATTGTTATTAGGTAATTTAAATTATGATTCTATTTATTTTTGCATCTTAAGTTTTTATCTCATTTATTTTTTGAATTTATGTTTTAATCTTATTTTTGTATGATTTGACAAATTTACCATTACTATTGAGGGGTACTTTACCCTCTTATCATTTGGTTAGTTAATTCTTAATTTGATAAGTTTAAATTTGTAACACTAGTTTAGATTTAAAATATAGAATTATAATTATTTTTAATAATTATTTTTATCGAAAATGGTAATTTGAGATTCATAATTATCTTTAATAATTATCTTAACCATTTTATGAAATTATATCATGACCTGCAAGTGTTGTTCTTTACCTATAAATTTATCACGATATCTACAAATTTACTATAAGTTGCAGATTTAGTGTTTTACCTTGTAAATTTACTATGAACCTGTCAATTTACCAGATGTCATGCGTTTACCTTTAAATTTATCCCCCCCCCCACACACACGCACACACACACACACACACACACATAT
>JABCMJ010034148.1:0-10607 GCA_014822125.1 Arbutus unedo | reverse complement strand
CCAAATAAGATATATCGTCTCACTAGCACTTTTTCCTTCGAAAAACTAGACAAGTTTCATAACTAGCACCACTCCCAACGGAGACTAGTATGATATGTTTTCGTTCATCACTAGCACGTCTCCTTGCGGAGGCTAGACCACCATTCATCAATCACTAGCACATCTCCTCACGGAGGCTAGACCACAATTAATCAATCACTAGCACATCTCCTCACGGAAGCTAGACCACAATTAATCAATCACTAGCACATCTCCCTCGGAGGCTAGACCATAATGCATTGTGTCGAATGCATGAAGGATTTTAAGTTCATTCTATATATATATGTATATGTATATTTTCACAACCCATATGGTTATAGCTATCCCATTAACACCCATTATTCACAAAGTTTAACTATAAATAAAAGGGTAGAATTTTATGCGTCACACCACAAATCATGGTCAACTCACCTACGTCATCTTCAAACACAATTCAACACTAAAATCTCGAATTCATGGAAAAATCCCAATATGAAGGAATATAGAACAAAATCCTTTTCATATTCAAAATCAAGAAATATGGGTCAAAACATGTAGAATACCCATAAATCGAAGAGAAAACATCCCTACCTCGAAGTTTGGTTCAAAGGAGTTGAGCTTCCAAAGCTTGAGCAACAATGGTGGTGGAGAGCTCCCAAGATCTTGTCTCAAGTTCAAATATCCACTAATCTCGAGATATTAGTGGTAGATCTTGAAGGAATTTGAATAATATCAAGGGGAATCAAGGGTTTGGAGTTGGGGTTTGATGGGGAAGAAGACCCCTAAAGAGAGAGAGAGAAAACCCCTTTTGAAAAAGTTGGATTTCTTTCCAAAAAATCTGATTTTTCACCTTTAAAATGCGCGTCCAGAACCTGACCGGATGGTCCAGAATCTAACCAGTCAGATTTACTCACTAACTTAAAATTTTTAAAATTTTAGGCAAAATTCTAAATCTGACTGGTTGGTCACAAATCTGACCGGTCAGATCTGTCTTCTGTCCAAATTTTTCAAATCTGACTGGATGGTTTTTCAAACCTGACCTGATGATTTTCAAATCTGACCCGATGGTTCTCAGGCCTGTCCTGATGGTTTTTCATCCATTTTTCACTTCCCACTTCACCTCAAACATATCTTATCACTTAATCTACGTCATACACTTCAATACTAATCAATTAATGACTTTTGGGTCACATAAATTGATGAAAATTTTCGGGCCCATACAGTGGCTTTTTTAAAAGTATTTATTATTAAAATGTTAAAGATTGTGAACCTCTCTATGAAATCATAACTTGAGAATCGGTTACGAGAGGTTAACAATTTGCAAAAACAGAGAAAAAAATACTTTAATGTGAAATTAGGAGAAAACAAATTTCTAAGCTAATAGAACAGATGATTATTCAAATAGGATTTTAAGAAATAAGAAAAAAATTGATAACAGTATTGTAACAAAAAAATTTGAATATTATAAACTTTAAAAAAATTCTACATGGCCAAATAAATATATAATGAAGTAGTGATCTTATTGGCCAAACCCTGTTGTACCCAAATTGAGTAGAAAATCCAACATATTAGATAATTTTAGAGAGTAACATTATCCAATTTCAATGTATATATGTTCCATTTCATCAATCTAGCATCTATTTGATCCACACACAAAAAAAAAAACTCAATAATTGATTTTTAATGTTCTAATAAAGGTACGAAATGGTTAACCAATTCTTCTGTTTAGAACTCAATCAATTAATCAGAAGAAGGTCTCGTGTTCTCAATCAAAACGTATTTCGATGAAAATTATTTGAAAACATGAAATGGTGCTTCAAAATTATTTGAGTTAATTAGATTTAAGTACTAAATATACAATGTTCATTGTTGAGATTTAGGAAAAGATTTAACAACTCTAGCTAAGATTCTAAAGTATGTTCTGAAATCACATTCAATCAAACTTTGACCATTAATAACCATGAGAAGATCTTGTCTTACCTAGGTCACAAAATATGAAAATCATCCTAGAACTAAGAAATGGAAATACAACATGCAAAACATGAAAATAAAATTAGATTGAGGATTAAAATACTGATCAACTGAAGTTTGTACGAAGTACCTAAAGAGATATGCTGGAAATAAAAAGAGAAAATGGAGATTACAAGCTCAACTAATTAACAGCTTTTTGCAACTTGAGATGGAGGTAGAGAGAGACTAAGAACTAGAACTAAAACCAAACTTAGCTTTGAAGTAAAAGATGATACAAAAGAAGTCCAAGAGTCTATATATATATGGTCACCAGAACACCATAGGAAAGTTACACCAAAAGCCAGTAAGAAAGTCAATAAAGTGCCCAGCCGACCTAGCTTCTACGGTAGAACAAATGCCTTCTACGGGTACAAAATACCGCTGAGAGTTAACCCAAAAACTTTTTTCAAAGCACAATTTACTAATAGTAAACAAGACAATTAATGCTTTACTAACAATTGCCCTTGGGGGCTAGGGCACACTTATTAACCAAATTCACAATGTTTATACGTTTTTAACTTTTTGTCATATAACTCTCATCTGCTCTCTCAACTTGTGGGCCTGGTTTTAGGAAAACAAAAGTTTTCTGTTTTTTTTTTTTTTTTCACGTCTTGAAATTGAATTATGTGTTTTGGTTGTATGTTTTGTTAATGATTAGAAGCCTGGATGGAGAAAGTTTCTCTCATATGTCGGCCCTGGCTTTCTTGTTTCATTAGCTTATCTCGACCCTGGCAATTGTACGTCTCTCTCTCTCTCTCTATCTCTCTAAATTGAATTAATTATGTCTCCCTTGTTTAATACTTTTATTTTCTTGTAATATGTCATAGTGGAAACTGATCTGCAAGCAGGAGCCAACCACGGATATGAGGTAAAACCATTAAATGCATGAAAATATCACAGTATTATCAAAGAGCAATACTATGTGATTAATGAAGAAAACTCACATTCAAGATTTTAAATTGCAATATCAAAAAGATAGCGGTGAATGGTGATCGAGTCATAGGTACTCTCCGTAAGTTAAAATTGATATTGAAGGCTTAAAATCCTACTTCTTACCTACTCATACAATACATAACTGGAAATATTTAAAATAATGAATTTCAATCCCAAAGTTTGTTACTTATAATCAATTCCCATTTCAGCTACTTTGGGTGATCCTAATCGGATTGATTTTCGCCCTCATAATTCAATCACTTGCTGCAAATCTTGGCGTAAGCACGGGTAAGATTTCACACAAACTAGTTTAATCTACAGTTAAGGATCGAGGAGTACAAAAATGTTTCAATAATTACGTGCAAATAGGAGCCTCTGTTTTTTTTTTTTTTTTTTTACTTTTATTTTCTGGCGAGAATTTGATTTTGTGTTTTGTTTTGGATTCGTAGGAAAACACCTGTCAGAATTGTGCAAGGCGGAGTACCCAAGATATGTCAAGTATTGCCTATGGGTGCTGGCTGAAGTTGCTGTCATAGCGGCAGATATTCCCGAAGGTATAAAGCTAATTAAAAGGAATATGACTCATGACTATGCATATAGTATAAGATTTTGTAAAATCTTTCTTACTTTATAGCATTCTCGGTTTGTGATGTGAATGAAAGACCAAAAGATATATTATCTACCAAACTAACATATACAGGTGTAGCGATGGAATTGGCAAACATATTTTTCACATTTTATGCAAACACAGTACAAGGTCTACAAGTTATAATACTTAATTTTTATGTTTATTTGTGACAGTAATTGGAACAGCATTTGCTTTGAATATATTATTTCACATACCAGTCTGGGTAGGAGTTCTTCTCACCGGTTTCAGCACTCTCCTACTTCTTGGCCTCCAAAGATATGGGGTAAATATTGTTATCATCCCTTGTGCCCTTTCTATATATATATATATATATATATATATATTTTGCTAAGCAAAAGAGTTCATTAATCTTTTGAGAAATTACAACAATTAAACCAGCACAAGGGCATCACAAAGAACAAAACGAAATCCAGCTAAGTTGGCTCCCAAGAGGCCTACAATTACTTGCTGCTAGCCACCCAAAAGGCAAAAGATGGTAAGACACGAACCAAACCGGAAACCTAAGCTAGACTTGGACATGCCGAAGGCCCACCAAAACAACATAATAGGCTGATCCTGCATATTCCCAAAAGATCCAAAAACAAGTTCCCTCACAAGAACTTAACACAACATAAGACCAAATGCAGAGCTGACCCTATACGTATTACCTTCTCCCTTGACCCCCAAATGCAGAGAAAACTTTCTGCTCTTCTTCCACTTCACTATTCTGGAATCAAATAGTATTGACTAATTGATGTCTTCTCTTTAAATCTTTGTTTTTCTGATACCATGTATGCATCTTTTGAAATCCTCTATGTTGTAGTATTGACTGTATACCGTGCTTTAACCCAAATGGCCATTCTAGTCTGGATAGTGTCTGGCACTACTGTTGGATGAAATGAGATTCCTCTGAAATAAATTTCATTCCTAACAAGCCAGAACGAACATATATATCTGCTTAGCATAATGTTTCCCAACAAAATTTTACTAAGTTAGAATTCCGTGATTAAACCATAGAGATAGAATGTGCGGAACAAACTGAGGACACACCCACTCCATTTGCCACCATTGTAAGATAGTATGCCAGATTGTCCAAGTATAAGGGCAAAGGACAAGTAAATGATTAGGGGTTTCAAGAGAGATTGTGCAGAAAAAAACAACTCTCATTTACCTCATTTCCATTAGGCTTGACTCCCCTCCTGTTTAATTCAATTTCTGTAGCTATGGCCTATTGTGTTGCCTGCCAAGTGAAGAATTCCACCTTAGGTGGAACTCTGTCTTTCCAGATTTTGTGTTGGATGGCTTTCTCTTGGTGGTATTTGGAATCGCAATTGGAATAGACTGACTTTGATGAGAAGTGGTTGGCAGGATCAGAAGCCCAGATTAATTCAGCATCCCTATTTGATATGAGTTGGGTAGTCTCTAGTTGTAGGAGTAATTGTTGATGTTGAGGTTGTTCCCAATTATACAGAGGTCTCCTGAAGTGAATAAGCCATTCCTGATTTTTCCATGTTCCCACATGTATGCCACCAACTTCCGTCTGAGTTCAAGGATCTTGTCACCAATGTCGCGATTCGATCTGATCCTATTTCCTTATCAGATCATCATTCTCTTCTCCTCAGCCATGAGTTTCTCAACACTGATCTGCTCTCTTCTGTTATTCGGTATTCTATTAATTGTTTTTTTTTTAATTCTTCTCTCTTTAATTGGATGGAGTAGGTGAGGAAGCTGGAAATGTTGATAGCAATTTTGGTGTTCACAATGGCAGCATGTTTCTTTGCGGAAATGAGTTATGTGAAGCCTCCAGCTGCAGATTTGCTCAAGGGAATGTTTATTCCGAAGCTCAGTGGCCAAAGCGCCACTGGCGATGCCATTGCCTTACTTGGGGCCTTAATTATGCCGTAAGACATTCCAAATATACTTGTTTCCATGCTCATTGTTTTGGGATTTTCACCCGAGTGTTGCGCTTTATATTCATGTTATTTTCTCAACAGGCATAACCTTTTTCTCCACTCAGCTCTTGTACTCTCCAGGAAGATACCAAATTCAGTCCATGGCATAAATGTAAGCCAACAACATGAATCATGCCCTTTGCATCAACATAAATGTTTTACTTGTATGTATACATATACTAAGAACGGGCAAAACATAAAGAAAAATATATAGTTTGTGAGGGAAATCAAGTAATCAAGCACAAAAACACCATATACTTGGTCAAATATACGAGACTGTCAAGCTAATCCATGAATTGTGCGTTCTGCTCTAAGAAAACACTCTCAAAACATTAACGATCAAGCAAAATATACATTTTGATCCAAACTGCGGTTATGTGTCTAAACGCAAAATAGATGTTCGCAAGCAGAGTGTGTCCATATGGGATTTGGATGGTTTACCGTTGCTTCCTGAATCAAGCCACATCTCATTCAAAATCTCCAGCTTGGCTTCAATTTATGAACCATGCATGCTGAAGGAAATCTCTTAGAATAAAAAATCAACCCAGCCCATATCCTCTTCGTCAAGCTTTAACTGAAACCCTACTAGTCGCATGTTCAGCATATTAAAGGCATTAACATGTTCCAACAAAGTTGTATTTTCATTCATCTATAGCTTGCAAAGCTGTTTCTTTACATATACGTAGCTTATTCATGAGACTTTTTCTCTTATACAAACCATTTTTTTTGTTTTTTTGGTCCAAATCATCAATGATGTGTCATCGTCTAGCACCTACGAATAACCTCTTCACCTAGGTTTAGACGAATCAAAACTTCAGCCTTAGAAACAAGTTAATCACAATCCTTGTCTTCCATTTTTTCGGACTTGTTGTTCTTCTTAGTATAGCCTCTGAGACCCCTGGTAGGATGAACAAATCCTTCATTTAGTGCTGCCAAGTAGAAAAGTTATTCTTCCTGGTGAACTTATATGCACCTCATACTTGGTGTTCGTCATTGATGATTTTACCGGGCTCTGGTATCACTTTGTTATACAACAACAAAAAATTGATCTAGCGCACAAACAATAAAGATGAAACAAAAACATCCAAGCAATCAAACACAAGTATACAAGTTATATGTGGTTTGGCACCCAAGTCTGTGTATGTACTCAGAGAGGGAAAGCTACTATATATGAACAATAAGAATTACAACGGCAAACGGTCACCCTCTCATTAATTGTGCCTCTTTGTTTGTTTCTCAAGTTTTTCCTTCATAGAACACTCTCGATCGCGGATAATCATTTTACCATGTGGCTTAATGTTGATGTTTTAATTTTGCAGGATGCTTGTCGGTACTTTTTGATAGAGAGTGGTTTTGCATTATTTGTGGCATTTTTGATAAATGTTGCGGTAATCTCAGTGTCAGGAACTGTTTGTTCAGCTAAAAATCTCTCCCAAAGTGGTTTGGAGCAATGCAATGATATCACTCTCAACTCTGCCTCTTTCCTTCTAAAGGTCTAAAATTACCTCTCAATCTTCCTACCTACTCTAACTAGTCAAAAACTGGTCATCAATAATATTATATTGAACTTGCAATTTTTTCCCTTTTTCCTTAGACCAGCCCATGTATAATTTTCTTACATCATACTTAACTAAAACTTGTTCTATTGTATTGGTTTTTTATTTTTTTATGTCATAATATCAATTGTGTCTAATATAGTTTCCATTTGAAGAAAAGCTTTCATAGCAATTTATTAGGAAAAATGCACTAATTTCCCCAGAGATTTCTAACAATAGCAAGGATCTCCCCTGAAGATTCAAAAAGTACACCTCTCATATTTTTGAAACTATTAAATACTTTTCTATTAACACCATTACTTTTATAGGTAAAAGACTAAAATATCCCTATTAAGATGCCTATTTTTAAGTCTTTTTACTTCTTTTTTAATATATTTAATCTATTTATGTGTGCATTAAAATATATATTCTACAATTATATATATAAACTTGATAAAAGTATAATAAGATGTATATTTATTTACACAAACTTGATAAAAATATATTGTCTTTTTACCTCTTTTTTATTAACACCGTTAGTTTTAATAAGATGTATATTTATAGGTACAAATTTGATAAAAATATAATGTAAGTCTAATTTTATATAAATATTTAAAATTTTAATTTTAAAAATTATGCTACACTATATATGTTCGTATATATAATTATAGAATTTATGTTTCAATGCACACATAAATAGATTAAATATGTTACAAAATGATGAAAAGACTTAAGATGGGACATTTTAATAGGGTATTTTAGTTTTTTATCAATAAAACTAACAGTGGGGTAATAGTCTAATAGTTTCAAAAATAGGGAGGCAATTACATTTTTTAAAATTTTAGGGGAGACCTCTGTATTTGTCAAAAATCTCAGGGGGGTCAATGCATTTTAACCTTAAAATTATGATCAAGTTAGAGCATTCACATTTTTGTGCCAAATCGGTTTACAATTCTAAAATTAAAATTAAGAAATTATCACCAAATCCAATGAATGTGATTTTACATTTAATTTACATTTGAAAGAGTGCCTAATACTTTCCATCGTATCGATTGTTTTTTATAAATTGGATTTAACTGTTCATTCTATTTTATAAAATCATTCGCTAAAACCTTCTTTTGATGGTTATTTTGTGAACCAAATGCCTAGTGAAACAAGCTTTCTTCCCTTCGCACCTTCGTCCAACGATAGAAAATTATGGGTGACTAGCTAATTCCTTTTGAGATCCATTGCGGGTTTAGAATCCGTATCAAGGTTATGAGTATCATAATGTCTGATACCAGGTAACATATACCGTACTAGACCAAAAGTGGTACCGGCTAGCCAACCCACGTATGGTCTGGCCAATACCGATCAGTTTTAACTTTTTTAAACTTTCAATTGACAAATTTTTAAATAATTACACTTAAATTAAGACTAAATTCATCACCTTTTATGTTTAATAATATGTTTTAAGTTGTGAGCTAATATAATTTTTTGTTAAAAAATATTATTTGAGAAATACATATTATTTTTTAGCGATGAATTTAAAACAGTATATCAAAACATACTAATATCTTATATCAGTAATAAAAATAATACGTTTATCAGTACAAAATTAATAACTTTAATTTTTATAATCACAACTCGAGAAGGTAGATATCACGATCGCCCCTAGCTCCTCCATCATTAATCCATCCACATCTAATAAACATGCCCTTAGGATAAAAGATTACAGTACCATTTTCAGGGTCAACTATCAAATCTTGGTGTCACTCATCAGATCGAAAGTATAAGCAAAAAGTAAAAAATTCACTTGAGTAAATGGGCCATTCTAAAGCCTCAAATTCACTTGAAAAGATCCCACTTGTGCATCCTCAATCATATCAGAATTTTTGTCCTGATGATTATCCCAACTGAGCTGTTGGCTTGGGTAGCTTCTCTTATGGGTTCTATTAGCTTGTTTCACCCTCTCAATTGGCCTTGGAAAATGAAAATGCTAATCACTGTCTATTATGAAATAGATAATATATAAAAAATATATTGATATTTATAAATTGTATATTAATATCTATAAATATGTATTCGCATTCGTAAAATATATATTGATATTAATATTTGTTTGTTGTTATGTGTATTTTATTCACCATTTACTAGACGGTTATTAGTAAGACCCTTAAAAAATAAAGCGATAGACGTATATGTGCAAATTCGCATTGCAAACTTTTTACCAAGGTAAAACAATTGAGCACAGTAGAATATGGTGACGTAAAATCAACGTCACATTTTAAATAAAATAATTATATATATATATTGAAGAGGAGTGTTATTGTCTCAGAATATTTTTTCAAAAAACATATTCGCATTCAAAATCAAATGTTATGATTCATTTAAATTTAAAAGACTACACATTCAAGTGAATCTGGTACATTAATCTGAGAAAATTTTTGAGAACTAAAGAATTTTTATATACTTAAAGTAGAGCTCGTCGATGCTATTGTTAGTGCCGTAAAAAACGTCATATCATAAATTATTGTTATCCAGATGTGTGAAGCATTCTTTCTGTCATCGATTTTTTAGTTAAATCGATATGGTTTGGTTCGATTTGGCGTATTGGAAAAAAAATTTGTTAGATTTCGGTTGTTTGGCCCACAAAACTGAATCGAACCGAACTGGACGGGAAAAAAAAAACCTCAATATTTTATTATAATTTTTTTTGCAATATGTATTTTTTTGTAGTACGTATAAAAAAACCTCAATAATATATAGAAAATATATTGATATTTGTAAATTGTATATTAACATCTATAAATATGCATTGACATCCGTAAAATACGTATTGATATTAATATTTGTTTGTCATTATATGTATTTTATTCACCATCTACTAGACAATTATTAGTAAGACCCTTGAAAAATAAAGCCATAGACATATCTGTGCAAATCCGCATTGCAAACTTTTTACCAAGGTAAAACAATTGAGTTGAGTAGAGTATGGTGACGTAAAATCAACGTCACATTTTAAATAAAATAATTATGTATATATTGAAGAGGAGTGTTATTGTCTCATAATATTTTTTCAAAAAAATATTCGTATCCAAAATCAAATGTTATGGTTCATTTAAATTTGAAAGACTACACACTCAAGTGAATTTGGTACATTAATCTGAGAAAATTTTCGAGAACCAAAGAATTTTTATATACTGAATGTAGAGCTCGTCGGTGCTATTGTTAGTGTCGTAAAAAACGTCATATCATAAATTATTGTTATCTAGATGTGATGCATTCTTTTTATCATCTATTTTTTAGTTAAATCGATACGGTTTGGTTCGGTTTGGTGTATTGGAAAAAAAATTTGTTCGATTTCGGTTGGTTGGCCCTCAAAACCGAATCGAACCGAACTGGACCAGGAAAAAAAAACCTCAATATTTTTTTATAATTTTTTTTGCAATATGTATTTTTTTGTAGTACATATAAAAAAAACCTCAATAATATATAAAAAATATATTGATATTTGTAAATTGTATATTAATATCTATAAATATGCATTGA